>CAWWDY010000707.1:0-103642 GCA_963942605.1 Poecilus cupreus | reverse complement strand
ATGTTTCTTTCGTGTGAAACGGCGATTTATGAGAAATGCCGATAAAATTGCTGTTTTAAACTTGCAAAAACATAGAAAAACGCTGTTTTGAATTATTCAAACTGACAAATTTATGTTTCTTTCGTGTGAAACGGGCGATTTATGAGAAATGACGATAAAATTGCTGTTTTAAACTTGCAAAAAACATAGAAAAACGCTGGTTTTGAACTATTCAAACTGACAAATTCATGTTTCTTTCGTGTGAAACGGCGATTTATGAGAAATGACGATAAAATTGCTGTTTTAAACTTGCAAAAACATATAAAAACGCTGTTTTCAACTATTCAAACTGACAAATTCATGTTTCTTTCGTGCAAAACGGCGATTTATGAGAAAATGACGATAAAATTGCTGTTTTAACTGATAAAAACATAGAAAAACGCTGTTTTCAACTATTCAAACTGATAAATTCATGTTTCTTTCGTGTGAAACGGCAATTTATGAGAAATGACGATAAAATTGCTGTTTTAAAACTTGCAAAAACATAGAAAAACGCTGTTTTGAACTATTCAAACTGACAAATTCATGTTTCTTTCGTGTGAAACGGCGATTTATGAGAAATGACGATAAAATTGCTGTTTTAAACTTGCAAAAACATAGAAAAACGCAGTTTTCAACTATTCAAACTGATAAATTCATGTTTCTTTCGTGTGAAACGGCGATTGTGAGAAATGCCGATAAAATTGCTGTTTTAAACTTGCAAAAACATAGGAAAAACGCTGTTTTGAACTATTCAAACTGACAAATTTATGTTTCTTTCGTGTGAAACGGCGATTTATGAGAAATGACGATAAAATTGCTGTTTTAAACTTGCAAAAACATAGAAAAACGCTGTTTTGAACTATTCAAAACTGACAAATTCATGTTCTCTTTCGTGTGAAACGGCGATTTATTAGAAATGACGATAAAATTGCTGTTTTAAACTTGCAAAAACATATAAAAAACGCTGTTTTCAACTATTCAAACTGACAAATTCATGTTTCTTTCGTGCAAAACGGCGATTTATGAGAAATGACGATAAAATTGCTGTTTTAACTGACAAAAACATAGAAAAACTCTGTTTTTAACTGATCAAACTGATAAATTTATGTTTCTTTCGTGTGAAACGGCGATTTATGAGATATGACGATAAAATTGCTGTTTTAAACTTGCAAAAACATAGAAAAACGCTGTTTTCAACTATTCAAACTGATAAATTCAGGTTTCTTTCGTTCGAAACGGTGAATTTTTGTGAAATCACGATAAAACTGCTGTTTTAAACTTGCAAATACATAGAAAAACGCCGTTTTGAAACTATTCAAACTGACAAATTCATGTTTCTTTCGTAGCGAAACGGCGATTAATGAGAAATGACGATAAAATTGCTGTTTTAAACTTGCAAAAACACAGAAAAACGCTGTTTTGAACTATTCAAACTGACAAATTCATGTTTCTTTCGTGTGAAACGGCGATTTTTGAGAAATGACGATTAAATTGCTGCTTTAAACTTGCAAAAAACATAGAAAAAACGCTGTTTTCAACTATTCAAACTGACAAATTCATGTTTCTTTCGTGCGAAACGGCGATTTATGAGAAATGACGATAAAATTGCTGTTTTAAACTTGCAAAAACATAGAAAAACGCAGTTTTCAACTATTCAAACTGATAAATTCATGTTTCTTTCGTGTGAAACGGCGATTTATGAGAAATTTCGATAAAATTGCTGTTTTAAACTTGCAAAAACATAGAAAAACGCTGTTTTGAACTACTCAAACTGACAAATTCATGTTTCTTTCGTGTGAAACGGCGATTTATGAGAAATGACGATAAAATTGCTGTTTTAAACTTGCAAAAACATATAAAAACGCTGTTTTCAACTATTCAAACTGACAAATTCATGTTTCTTTCGTGCAAAACGGCGATTTATGAGAAATGACGATAAAATTGCTGTTTTAACTGACAAAAACATAGAAAAACGCTGTTTTCAACTATTCAAACTGATAAATTTATGTTTCTTTCGTGTGAAACGGCGATTTATGAGAATGACGATAAAATTGCTGTTTTAAACTTGCAAAAACATAGAAAAATGCTGTTTTGAACTATTCAAACTGACAAATTCATGTTTCTTTCGTGTGAAACGGCGATTTAAGAGAAATGACGATAAAATTGCTGTTTTAAACTTGCAAAAACATAGAAAAACGCTGTTTTGAACTACTCAAACTGACAAATTCATGTTTCTTTCGTATGAAACGGCGATTTATGAGAAATGACGATAAAATTGCTGTTTTAAACTTGCATAAACATAGAAAAACGCTGTTTTCAACTATTCAAAATGACAAATTCATGTTTCTTTCGTGCGAAACCGGCGATTTATGAGAAATGACTATAAAATTGCTGTTTTAAAACTTGCAAAAACATAGAAAAACGCTGTTTTCAACTATTCAAACTGACAAATTCATGTTTCTTTCGTGTGAAACGGCGATTTATGAGAAATGACGATAAAATTGCTGTTTTAAACTTGCAAAAACATAGAAAAACGCTGTTTTCAACTATTCAAACTGACAAATTCATGTTTCTTTAGTGCGAAACGGCGATTTATGAGAAATGACGATAAAATTGCTGTTTAAAACTTGCATAAACATAGAAAAATGCTGTTTTCAACTATTCAAACTGATAAATTCATGTTTCTTTCGTGTGAAACGGCGATTTATGAGAAATGACGATAAAATTGCTGTTTTAAACTTGCAAAAACATAGAAAAACGCTGTTTTGAACTATTCAAACTGACAAATTCATGTTTCTTTCGTGTGAAACGGCGATTTATGAGAAATGACGATAAAATTGCTGTTTTAAAACTTGCAAAAACATAGAAAAAACGCTGTTTTTAACTATTCTAACTGATAAATTCAGGTTTCTTTCGTTCGAAAGGGGTGGATTTTTGTGAAATCACGATAAAACTGCTGTTTTAAACTTGCAGAAAGAAAACCCCTGTTTTGAACTATTCAAACTGACAAATTAATGTTTCTTTCGTGTGAAACGGCGATTTATGAGAAATGACGATAAATTGCTGTTTTTAAACTTGCAAAAACATAGAAAAACGCTGTTTTTGAACTATTCAAACTGACATATTCATGTTTCTTTCGTGTGAAACGGCGATTTATGAAAAATGACGATAAAATTGCTGTTTTAAAACTTGCAAAACATAGAAAAACGCTGTTTTTAACTATTCAAACTGATAAATTCAGGTTTCTTTCGTTCGAGAGGGTGGATTTTTGTGAAATTACGATAAAACTGCTGTTTTAAACTTGCAAAAACATAGAAAAACGCTGTTTTCAACTATTCAAACTGACAAATTCATGTTTCTTTAGTGCGAAACGGCGATTTATGAGAAATGACGATAAAATTGCTGTTTTAAACTTGCAAAAACATAGAAAAACGCTGTTTTCAACTATTCAAACTGATAAATTCATGTTTCTTTCGTGTGAAACGGCGATTTATGAGAAATGACGATAAAATTGCTGTTTTAAAACTTGCAAAAAACATAGAAAAACGCTGTTTTGAACTATTCAAACTGACAAATTCATGTTTCTTTCGTGTGAAACGGCGATTTATGAGAAATGACGATAAAATTGCTGTTTTAAACTTGCAAAAACATAGAAAAACGCTGTTTTGAACTATTCAAACTGACAAATTCATGTTTCTTTCGTGTGAAACGGCGATTTATGAGAAATGACGATAAAATTGCTGTTTTAAACCCTGCAAAAACATAGAAAAACGCTGTTTTGAACTATTAAAACTGACAAATTCATGTTTCTTTCGTGTGAAACGCGATTTATGGAAATGACGATAAAATTGCTATTTTAAACTTGCAAAAACATAGAAAAACGCTGTTTTGAACTATTCAAACTGACAAATTCATGTTTCTTTTGTGTGAAACGGCGATTTATGAGAAATGACGATAAAATTGCTGTTTTAAACTTGCAAAAACATAGAAAAACGCTGTTTTGAACTATTCAAACTGACCAAATTCATGTTTCTTACGTGTGAAACGGCGATTTATGAGAGATGACGATAAAATTGCTGTTTTAAACTTGCAAAAACATAGAAAAACGCTGTTTTCAACTATTCAAACTGACAAATTCATGTTTTTTCTTGTGAAACGGCGATTTTGGAGAAATGACGATAAAATTGCTGTTTTAAACTTGCAAAAACATAGAAAAACGCTGTTTTTAACTATTCAAACTGATAAATTCAGGTTTCTTTCGTTCGAAAGGGTGGATTTTTGTGAAATCGCGATAAAACTGCTGTTTTAAACTTGCAAAAACTTAGAAAAACCCTGTTTTGAACTATTCAAACTGACAAATTCATGTTTCTTTCGTGTGAAACGGCGATTTATGAGAAATGACTATAAAAATTGCTGTTTTAAACTTGCAAAAACATAGAAAAACGCTGTTTTCAACTATTCAAACTGATAAATTCATGTTTCTTTCGTGTGAAACGGCGATTTATGAGAAATGACGATAAAATTGCTGTTTTAAACTTGCAAAAACATAGAAAAACGCTGTTTTGAACTATTCAAACTGACAAATTCATGTTTCTTTCGTGTGAAACGGCGATTTATGAGAAATGACGATAAAATTGCTATTTTAAACTTGCAAAAACATAGACAAACGCTGTTTTTAACTATTCAAACTGATAAATTCAGGTTTCTTTCGTTCGAAAGGGTGGATTTTTGTGAAATCGCGATAAAACTGCTGTTTTAAACTTGCAAAAACTTAGAAAAACCCTGTTTTGAACTATTCAAACTGACAAATTCATGTTTCTTTCGTGTGAAACGGCGATTTATGAGAAATGACTATAAAATTGCTATTTTAAACTTGCAAAAACATAGAAAAACGCTGTTTTGAACTATTCAAACTGACAAATTCATGTTTCTTTCGTGTGAAACGGCGATTTATGGGAAATGACGATAAAATTGCTATTTTAAACTTGCAAAAACATAGAAAAACGCTGTTTTGAACTATTCAAACTGACAAATTCATGTTTCTTTCGTGTGAAACGGCGATTTATGAGAAATGACGATAAAATTGCTGTTTTAAACTTGCAAAAACATATAAAAACGCTGTTTTGAACTATTTAAACTGACAAATTCATGTTTCTTTCGTGTGAAACGGCGATTTATGAGAAATGACGATAAAATTGCTGTTTTAAACTTGCAAAAACATAGAAAAACGCTGTTTTCAACTATTCAAACTGATAAATTCATGTTTCTTTCATGTGAATCGGCGATTTATGAGAAATGACGATAAAATTGCTGTTTTAAACTTGCAAAAACATAGAAAAACGCTGTTTTTAACTATTCAAACTGATAAATTCAGGTTTCTTTCGTTCGAAAGGGTGGATTTTTGTGAAATCACGATAAAACTGCTGTTTTTAACTTGCAAAAACATAGAAAAACCCTGTTTTGAACTATTCAAACTGACAAATTCATGTTTATTTCGTGTGAAACGGCGATTTTTGAGAAATGACGATAAAATTGCTGTTTTAAACTTGCAAAAACATAGAAAAACGCTGTTTTGAACTATTCAAACTGACAAATTCATGTTTCTTTTGTGTGAAACGGCGATTTATGAGAAATGACGATAAAATTGCTGTTTTAAACTTGCAAAAACATAGAAAAACGCTGTTTTTAACTATTCAAACTAATAAATTCAGGTTTCTTTCGTTCGAAACGGTGGATTTTTGTAAAATCACGATAAAACTGCTGTTTTAAACTTGCAAAAACATAGAAAAACGCTGTTTTGAACTATTCAAACTGACAAATTCATGTTTCTTTCGTGTGAAACGGCGATTTATGAGAAATGACGATAAAATTGCTGTTTTAAACTTGCAAAAACATAGAAAAACGCTGTTTTCAACTATTCAAACTGACAAATTCATGTTTCTTTCGTGCGAAACGGCGATTTATGAGAAATGACGATAAAATTGCTGTTTTAAACTTGCAAAAACATAGAAAAACGCAGTTTTCAACTATTCAAACTGATAAATTCATGTTTCTTTCCTGTGAAACGGCGATTTATAAGAAATGACGATAAAATTGCTGTTTTAAACTTGCAAAAACATAGAAAAACGCTGTTTTGAACTATTCAAACTGACAAATTCATGTTTCTTTCGTGTGAAACGGCGATTTATGAGAAATGACGATAAAATTGCTGTTTTAAACTTGCAAAAACATAGAAAAACGCAGTTTTCAACTATTCAAACTGATAAATTTATGTTTCTTTCGTGTGAAACGGCGATTTATAAGAAATGACGATAAAATTGCTGTTTTAAACTTGCTAAAACATAGAAAAACGCTGTTTTGAACTATTCAAACTGACAAATGCATGTTTCTTTCGTGTGAAACGGCGATTTATGAGAAATGACGATAAAATTGCTGTTTTAAACTTGCAAAAACATAGAAAAACGCTGTTTTCAACTATTCAAACTGATAAATTCAGGTTTCTTTCGTTCGAAAGGGTGGATTTTTGTGAAATCACGATAAAACTGCTGTTTTAAACTTGCAAAAACTTAGAAAAACCCTGTTTTCAACTATTCAAACTGATAAATTCATGTTTCTTTCGTGTAAAACTGCGATTTATGAAAAATGACGATAAAATTGCTGTTTTAAACTTGCAAAAACATAGAAAAACGCTGTTTTGAACTATTCAAACTGACAAATTCATATTTCTATCGTGTGAAACGGCGATTTATGAGAAATGACGATAAAATTGCTATTTTAAACTTGCAAAAACATAGAAAAACGCTGTTTTGAACTATTCAAACTGACAAATTCATGTTTCTTTCGTGTGAAACGGCGATTTATGAGAAATGACGATAAAATTGCTGTTTTAAACTTGCAAAAACATAGGAAAACGCTGTTTTGAACTATTTAAACTGACAAATTCATGTTTCTTTCGTGTGAAACGGCGATTTATGAGAAATGACGATAAAATTGCTGTTTTAAACTTGCAAAAACATAGAAAAACGCTGTTTTCAACTATTCAAACTGATAAATTCATGTTTCTTTCATGTGAAACGGCGATTTATGAGAAATGACGATAAAATTGCTGTTTTAAACTTGCAAAAACATAGAAAAACGCTGTTTTTAACTATTCAAACTGATAAATTCAGGTTTCTTTCGTTCGAAAGGGTGGATTTTTGTGAAATCACGATAAAACTGCTGTTTTTAACTTGCAAAAACATAGAAAAACCCTGTTTTGAACTATTCAAACTGACAAATTCATATTTCTATCGTGTGAAACGGCGATTTATGAGAAATGACGATAAAATTGCTGTTTTAAACTTGCAAAAACATAGAAAAACGCTGTTTTGAACTATTCAAACTGACAAATTCATGTTTCTTTCGTGTAAAACGGCGATTTATGAGAAATGACGATAAAATTGCTGTTTTAAACTTGCAAAAACATAGAAAAACGCTGTTTTGAACTATTTAAACTGACAAATTCATGTTTCTTTCGTGTGAAACGGCGATTTATGAGAAATGACGATAAAATTGCTGTTTTAAACTTGCAAAAACATAGAAAAACGCTGTTTTCAACTATTCAAACTGATAAATTCATGTTTCTTTCATGTGAAACGGCGATTTATGAGAAATGACGATAAAATTGCTGTTTTAAACTTGCAAAAACATAGAAAAACGCTGTTTTTAACTATTCAAACTGATAAATTCAGGTTTCTTTCGTTCGAAAGGGTGGATTTTTGTGAAATCACGATAAAACTGCTGTTTTTAACTTGCAAAAACATAGAAAAACCCTGTTTTGAACTATTCAAACTGACAAATTCATGTTTATTTCGTGTGAAACGGCGATTTTTGAGAAATGACGATAAAATTGCTGTTTTAAACTTGCAAAAACATAGAAAAACGCTGTTTTGAACTATTCAAACTGACAAATTCATGTTTCTTTTGTGTGAAACGGCGATTTATGAGATATGACGATAAAATTGCTGTTTTAAACTTGCAAAAACATAGAAAAACGCTGTTTTTAACTATTCAAACTAATTAATTCAGGTTTCTTTCGTTCGAAACGGTGGATTTTTGTAAAATCACGATAAAACTGCTGTTTTAAACTTGCAAAAACATAGAAAAACGCTGTTTTGAACTATTCAAACTGACAAATTCATGTTTCTTTCGTGTGAAACAGCGATTTATGAGAAATGACGATAAAATTGCTGTTTTAAACTTGCAAAAACATTGAAAAACGCTGTTTTCAACTATTCAAACTGACAAATTCATGTTTCTTTCGTGCGAAACGGCGATTTATGAGAAATGACGATAAAATTGCTGTTTTAAACTTGCAAAAACATAGAAAAACGCAGTTTTCAACTATTCAAACTGATAAATTCATGTTTCTTTCGTGTGAAACGGCGATTTATGAGAAATGACGATAAAATTGCTGTTTTAAACTTGCAAAAACATAGAAAAACGCTGTTTTGAACTATTCAAACTGACAAATTCATGTTTCTTTCGTGTGAAACGGCGATTTATGAGAAATGACGATAAAATTGCTGATTTAAACTTGCAAAAACATAGAAAAACGCTGTTTTCAACTATTCAAACTGATAAATTCAGGTTTCTTTCGTTCGAAAGGGTGGATTTTTGTGAAATCACGATAAAACTGCTGTTTTAAACTTGCAAAAACTTAGAAAAACCCTGTTTTGAACTATTCAAACTGACAAATTCATGTTTCTTTCGTGTGAAACGGCGATTTATGAGAAATGACTATAAAATTGCTATTTTAAACTTGCAAAAACATAGAAAAACCCTGTTTTCAACTATTCAAACTGATAAATTCATGTTTCTTTCGTGTAAAACTGCGATTTATGAAAAATGACGATAAAATTGCTGTTTTAAACTTGCAAAAACATAGAAAAACGCTGTTTTGAACTATTCAAACTGACAAATTCATATTTCTATCGTGTGAAACGGCGATTTATGAGAAATGACGATAAAATTGCTATTTTAAACTTGCAAAAACATAGAAAAACGCTGTTTTGAACTATTCAAACTGACAAATTCATGTTTCTTTCGTGTGAAACGGCGATTTATGAGAAATGACGATAAAATTGCTGTTTTAAACTTGCAAAAACATAGGAAAACGCTGTTTTGAACTATTTAAACTGACAAATTCATGTTTCTTTCGTGTGAAACGGCGATTTATGAGAAATGACGATAAAATTGCTGTTTTAAACTTGCAAAAACATAGAAAACGCTGTTTTCAACTATTCAAACTGATAAATTCATGTTTCTTTCATGTGAAACGGCGATTTATGAGAAATGACGATAAAATTGCTGTTTTAAACTTGCAAAAACATAGAAAAACGCTGTTTTTAACTATTCAAACTGATAAATTCAGGTTTCTTTCGTTCGAAAGGGTGGATTTTTGTGAAATCACGATAAAACTGCTGTTTTTAACTTGCAAAAACATAGAAAAACCCTGTTTTGAACTATTCAAACTGACAAATTCATATTTCTATCGTGTGAAACGGCGATTTATGAGAAATGACGATAAAATTGCTGTTTTAAACTTGCAAAAACATAGAAAAACGCTGTTTTGAACTATTCAAACTGACAAATTCATGTTTCTTTCGTGTAAAACGGCGATTTATGAGAAATGACGATAAAATTGCTGTTTTAAACTTGCAAAAACATAGAAAAACGCTGTTTTGAACTATTTAAACTGACAAATTCATGTTTCTTTCGTGTGAAACGGCGATTTATGAGAAATGACGATAAAATTGCTGTTTTAAACTTGCAAAAACATAGAAAAACGCTGTTTTCAACTATTCAAACTGATAAATTCATGTTTCTTTCATGTGAAACGGCGATTTATGAGAAATGACGATAAAATTGCTGTTTTAAACTTGCAAAAACATAGAAAAACGCTGTTTTTAACTATTCAAACTGATAAATTCAGGTTTCTTTCGTTCGAAAGGGTGGATTTTTGTGAAATCACGATAAAACTGCTGTTTTTAACTTGCAAAAACATAGAAAAACCCTGTTTTGAACTATTCAAACTGACAAATTCATGTTTATTTCGTGTGAAACGGCGATTTTTGAGAAATGACGATAAATTGCTGTTTTAAACTTGCAAAAACATAGAAAAACGCTGTTTTGAACTATTCAAACTGACAAATTCATGTTTCTTTTGTGTGAAACGGCGATTTATGAGATATGACGATAAAATTGCTGTTTTAAACTTGCAAAAACATAGAAAAACGCTGTTTTTAACTATTCAAACTAATAAATTCAGGTTTCTTTCGTTCGAAACGGTGGATTTTTGTAAAATCACGATAAAAACTGCTGTTTTAAACTTGCAAAAACATAGAAAAACGCTGTTTTGAACTATTCAAACTGACAAATCATGTTTCTTTCGTGTGAAACGGCGATTTATGAGAAATGACGATAAAATTGCTGTTTTAAATTTGCAAAAAACATTGAAAAACGCTGTTTTCAACTATTCAAACTGACAAATTCATGTTTCTTTCGTGCGAAACGGCGATTTATGAGAAATGACGATAAAATTGCTGTTTTAAACCTTGCAAAAACATAGAAAAACGCAGTTTTCAACTATTCAAACTGATAAATTCATGTTTCTTTCGTGTGAAACGGCGATTTATGAGAAATGACGATAAAATTGCCTGTTTTAAACTTGCAAAAACATAGAAAAACGCTGTTTTGAACTATTCAAACTGACAAATTCATGTTTCTTTCGTGTGAAACGGCGATTTATGAGAAATGACGATAAAATTGCTGTTTTAAACTTGCAAAAACATAGAAAAACGCAGTTTTCAACTATTCAAACTGATAAATTTATGTTTCTTTCGTGTGAAACGGCGATTTATAAGAAATGACGATGAAATTGCTGTTTTAAACTTGCTAAAACATAGAAAAACGCTGTTTTGAACTATTCAAACTGACAAATGCATGTTTCTTTCGTGTGAAACGGCGATTTATGAGAAATGACGATAAAATTGCTGTTTTAAACTTGCAAAAACATAGAAAAACGCTGTTTTCAACTATTCAAACTGATAAATTCAGGTTTCTTTCGTTCGAAAGGGTGGATTTTTGTGAAATCACGATAAAACTGCTGTTTTAAACTTGCAAAAACTTAGAAAAACCCTGTTTTCAACTATTCAAACAGATAAATTCATGTTTCTTTCGTGTAAAACTGCGATTTATGAAAAATGACGATAAAATTGCTGTTTTAAACTTGCAAAAACATAGAAAAACGCTGTTTTGAACTATTCAAACTGACAAATTCATATTTCTATCGTGTGAAACGGCGATTTATGAGAAATGACGATAAAATTGCTATTTTAAACTTGCAAAAACATAGAAAAACGCTGTTTTGAACTATTCAAACTGACAAATTCATGTTTCTTTCGTGTGAAACGGCGATTTATGAGAAATGACGATAAAATTGCTGTTTTAAACTTGCAAAAACATAGAAAAACGCTGTTTTGAACTATTTAAAACTGACAAATTCATGTTTCTTTCGTGTGAAACGGCGATTTATGAGAAATGACGATAAAATTGCTGTTTTAAACTTGCAAAAACATAGAAAAACGCTGTTTTTCAACTATTCAAACTGATAAATTCATGTTTCTTTCATGTGAAACGGCTGATTTATGAGAAATGACGATAAAATTGCTGTTTTAAAACTTGCAAAAAACATAGAAAAACGCTGTTTTTAACTATTCAAACTGATAAATTCAGGTTTCTTTCGTTCGAAAGGGTGGATTTTTGTGAAATCACGATAAAACTGCTGTTTAAAACTTGCAAAAACATAGAAAAACCCTGTTTTGAACTATTCAATCTGACAAATTCATGTTTCTTTCGTGTGAAACGGCGATTTATGAGAAATGACGATAAAATTGCGGTTTTAAACTTGCAAAAACATAGAAAAACGCTGTTTTGAACTATTCAAACTGACAAATTCATGTTTCTTTCGTGTGAAACGGCGATTTATGAGAAATGACGATAAAATGCTGTTTTAAACTTGCAAAAACATAGAAAAACGCTATTTTCAACTACTCAAACTGACAAATTCATGTTTCTTTCGTGTGAAACGGCGATTTATGAGAAATGACGATAAAATTGCTGTTTTAAACTTGCAAAAACATAGAAAAACGCTGTTTTCAACTATTCAAACTGATAAATTCATGTTTCTTTCGTGTGAAACGGCGATTTATGAGAAATGACGATAAAATTGCTGTTTTAAACTTGCAAAAACATAGAAAAAACGCTGTTTTTAACTATTCAAACTGATAAATTCAGGTTTCTTTCGTTCGAAAGGGTGGAATTTTGTGAAATCACGATAAAACTGCTGTTTTAAACTTGCAAAAACTTAGAAAAACGCTTTTTTGAACTATTCAAACTGACAAATTCATGTTTTCTTTCGTGTGAAACGGCGATTTATGAGAAATGACTATAAAATTGCTGTTTTAAACTTGCAAAAACATAGAAAAACGCTGTTTTGAACTATTCAAACTGACAAATTCATGTTTCTTTCGTGTGAAACGGCGATTTATGAGAGATGACGATAAAATTGCTGTTTTAAACTTGCAAAAACATAGAAAAACGCTGTTTTCAACTATTCAAACTGATAAATTCATGTTTTTTTCGTGTGAAACGGCGATTTAGGAGAAGTGACGATAAAATTGCTGTTTTAAACTTGCAAAAACATAGAAAAACGCTGTTTTTAACTATTCAAACTGATAAATTCAGGTTTCTTTCGTTCAAAAGGGTGGATTTTTGTGAAATCACGATAAAACTGCTGTTTTAAACTTGCAAAAACTTAGAAAAACCCTGTTTTTAACTATTCAAACTGATAAATTCATGTTTCTTTCGTGTGAAACGGCGATTTATGAAAAATGACGATAAAATTGCTGTTTTAAACTTGCAAAAATATAGAAAAACGCTGTTTTGAACTATTCAAACTGACAAATTCATATTTCTTTCGTGTGAAACGGCGATTTATGAGAAATGACGATAAAATTGCTGTTTTAAACATGCAAAAACATAGAAAAACGCTGTTTTGAACTATTCAAACTGACAAATTCATGTTTCTTTCGTGTGAAACGGCGATTTATGAGAAATGACGATAAAATTGCTGTTTTAAACTTGCAAAAACATAGAAAAACGCTGTTTTGAACTATTTAAACTGACAAATTCATGTTTCTTTTGTGTGAAATGGCGATTTATGAGAAATGACGATAAAATTGCTGTTTTAAACTTGCAAAAACATAGAAAAACGCTGTTTTCAACTATTAAAACTGATAAATTCAGGTTTCTTTCGTTCGAAAGGGTGGAATTTTGTGAAATCACGATAAAACTGCTGTTTTAAACTTGCAAAAACTTAGAAAAACGCTTTTTTGAACTATTCAAACTGACAAATTCATGTTTCTTTCGTGTGAAACGGCGATTTATGAGAAATGACGATAAAATTGCTGTTTTAAACTTGCAAAAACATAGAAAAACGCTGTTTTGAACTATTTAAACTGACAAATTCATGTTTCTTTCGTGTGAAACGGCGATTTATGACCGATGACGATATAATTGCTGTTTTAAACTTGCAAAAACATAGAAAAACGCTGTTTTCAACTATTCAAACTGATAAATTCATGTTTTTTTCGTGTGAAACGGCGATTTAGGAGAAGTGACGATAAAATTGCTGTTTTAAACTTGCAAAAACATAGAAAAACGCTGTTTTTAACTATTCAAACTGATAAATTCAGGTTTCTTTCGTTCGAAAGGGTGGATTTTTGTGAAATCACGATAAAACTGCTGTTTTAAACTTGCAAAAACTTAGAAAAACCCTGTTTTCAACTATTCAAACTGATAAATTCATGTTTCTTTCGTGTGAAACGGCGATTTATGAAAAATGACGATAAAATTGCTGTTTTAAACTTGCAAAAACATAGAAAAACGCTGTTTTGAACTATTCAAACTGACAAATTCATATTTCTTTCGTGTGAAACGGCGATTTATGAGAAATGACGATAAAATTGCTGTTTTAAACATGCAAAAACATAGAAAAACGCTGTTTTGAACTATTCAAACTGACAAATTCATGTTTCTTTCGTGTGAAACGGCGATTTATGAGAAATGACGATAAAATTGCTGTTTTAAACTTGCAAAAACATAGAAAAACGCTGTTTTGAACTATTTAAACTGACAAATTCATGTTTCTTTTGTGTGAAATGGCGATTTATGAGAAATGACGATAAAATTGCTGTTTTAAACTTGCAAAAACATAGAAAAACGCTGTTTTCAACTATTAAAACTGATAAATTCAGGTTTCTTTCGTTCGAAAGGGTGGAATTTTGTGAAATCACGATAAAACTGCTGTTTTAAACTTGCAAAAACTTAGAAAAACGCTTTTTTGAACTATTCAAACTGACAAATTCATGTTTCTTTCGTGTGAAACGGCGATTTATGAGAAATGACGATAAAATTGCTGTTTTAAACTTGCAAAAACATAGAAAAACGCTGTTTTGAACTATTTAAACTGACAAATTCATGTTTCTTTCGTGTGAAACGGCGATTTATGACCGATGACGATATAATTGCTGTTTTAAACTTGCAAAAACATAGAAAAACGCTGTTTTCAACTATTCAAACTGATAAATTCATGTTTTTTTCGTGTGAAACGGCGATTTAGGAGAAGTGACGATAAAATTGCTGTTTTAAACTTGCAAAAACATAGAAAAACGCTGTTTTTAACTATTCAAACTGATAAATTCAGGTTTCTTTCGTTCGAAAGGGTGGATTTTTGTGAAATCACGATAAAACTGCTGTTTTAAACTTGCAAAAACTTAGAAAAACCCTGTTTTCAACTATTCAAACTGATAAATTCATGTTTCTTTCGTGTGAAACGGCGATTTATGAAAAATGACGATAAAATTGCTGTTTTAAACTTGCAAAAACATAGAAAAACGCTGTTTTGAACTATTCAAACTGACAAATTCATATTTCTTTCGTGTGAAACGGCGATTTATGAGAAATGACGATAAAATTGCTGTTTTAAACTTGCAAAAACATAGAAAAACGCTGTTTTGAACTATTCAAACTGACAAATTCATGTTTCTTTCGTGTGAAACGGCGATTTATGAGAAATGACGATAAAATTGCTGTTTTAAACTTGCAAAAACATAGAAAAACGCTGTTTTGAACTATTTAAACTGACAAATTCATGTTTCTTTCGTGTGAAATGGCGATTTATGAGAAATGACGATAAAATTGCTGTTTTAAACTTGCAAAAACATAGAAAAACGCTGTTTTCAACTATTCAAACTGATAAATTCATGTTTCTTTCATGTGAAACGGCGATTTATGAGAAATGACAATAAAATTGCTGTTTTAAACTTGCAAAAACATAGAAAAACGCTGTTTTTAACTATTCAAACTGATAAATTCAGGTTTCTTTCGTTCAAAAGGGTGGATTTTTGTGAAATCACGATAAAACTGCTGTTTTTAACTTGCAAAAACATAGAAAAACCCTGTTTTGAACTATTCAAACTGACAAATTCATGTTTATTTCGTGTGAAACGGCGATTTTTGAGAAATGACGATAAAATTGCTGTTTTAAACTTGCAAAAACATAGAAAAACGCTGTTTTCAACTATTCAAACTGATAAATTAATGTTTTTTTTTTCGTGTCAAACGGCGATTTAGGAGAAGTGACGATAAAATTGCTGTTTTAAACTGGCAAAAACATAGAAAAACGCTGTTTATAACTATTCAAACTGATAAATTCAGGTTTCTTTCGTTCAAAAGGGTGGATTTTTGTGAAATGACGATAAAACTGCTGTTTTAAACTTGCAAAAACTTAGAAAAACCCTGTTTTCAACTATTCAAACTGATAAATTCATGTTTCTTTCGTGTGAAACGGCGATTTATGAAAAATGACGATAAAATTGCTGTTTTAAACTTGCAAAAACATAGAAAAACGCTGTTTTGAACTATTCAAACTGACAAATTCATATTTCTTTCGTGTGAAACGGCGATTTATGAGAAATGACGATAAAATTGCTGTTTTAAACTTGCAAAAACATAGAAAAACGCTGTTTTGAACTATTCAAACTGACAAATTCATGTTTCTTTCGTGTGAAACGGCGATTTATGAGAAATGACGATAAAATTGCTGTTTTAAACTTGCAAAAACATAGAAAAACGCTGTTTTGAACTATTTAAACTGACAAATTCATGTTTCTTTCGTGTGAAATGGCGATTTATGAGAAATGACGATAAAATTGCTGTTTTAAACTTGCAAAAACATAGAAAAACGCTGTTTTCAACTATTCAAACTGATAAATTCATGTTTCTTTCATGTGAAACGGCGATTTATGAGAAATGACGATAAAATTGCTGTTTTAAACTTGCAAAAACATAGAAAAACGCTGTTTTTAACTATTCAAACTGATAAATTCAGGTTTCTTTCGTTCAAAAGGGTGGATTTTTGTGAAATCACGATAAAACTGCTGTTTTTAACTTGCAAAAACATAGAAAAACCCTGTTTTGAACTATTCAAACTGACAAATTCATGTTTATTTCGTGTGAAACGGCGATTTTTGAGAAATGACGATAAAATTGCTGTTTTAAACTTGCAAAAACATAGAAAAACGCTGTTTTCAACTATTCAAACTGATAAATTCATGTTTTTTTCGTGTCAAACGGCGATTTAGGAGAAGTGACGATAAAATTGCTGTTTTAAACTTGCAAAAACATAGAAAAACGCTGTTTATAACTATTCAAACTGATAAATTCAGGTTTCTTTCGTTCAAAAGGGTGGATTTTTGTGAAATGACGATAAAACTGCTGTTTTAAACTTGCAAAAACTTAGAAAAACCCTGTTTTCAACTATTCAAACTGATAAATTCATGTTTCTTTCGTGTGAAACGGCGATTTATGAAAAATGACGATAAAATTGCTGTTTTAAACTTGCAAAAACATAGAAAAACGCTGTTTCGAACTATTCAATCTGACAAATTCATATTTCTTTCGTGTGAAACGGCGATTTAAGAGAAATGACGATAAAATTGCTGTTTTAAAACTTGCAAAAACATAGAAAAACGCTGTTTTGAACTATTCAAACTGACAAATTCATGTTTCTTTCGTGTGAAACGGCGATTTATGAGAAATGACGATAAAATTGCTGTTTTAAACTTGCAAAAACATAGAAAAACGCTGTTATGAACTATTTAAACTGACAAATTCATGTTTCTTTTGTGTGAAATAGCGATTTATGAGAAATGACGATAAAATTGCTTTTTTAAACTTGCAAAAACATAGAAAAACGCTGTTTTCAACTATTAAAACTGATAAATTCAGGTTTCTTTCGTTCAAAAGGGTGGAATTTTGTGAAATCACGATAAAACTGCTGTTTTAAACTTGCAAAAACTTAGAAAAACGCTTTTTTGAACTATTCAAACTGACAAATTCATGTTTCTTTCGTGTGAAACGGCGATTTATGAGAAATGACGATAAAATTGCTGTTTTAAACTTGCAAAAACATAGAAAAACGCTGTTTTGAACTATTCAAACTTACAAATTCATGTTTCTTTCGTGTGAAACGGCGATTTATGAGCGATGACGATAAAATTGCTGTTTTAAACTTGCAAAAACATAGAAAAACGCTGTTTTCAACTATTCAAACTGATAAATTCATGTTTTTTTCGTGTGAAACGGCGATTTAGGAGAAGTGACGATAAAATTGCTGTTTTAAACTTGCAAAAACATAGAAAAACGCTGTTTTTAACTATTCAAACTGATAAATTCAGGTTTCTTTCGTTCGAAAGGGTGGATTTTTGTGAAATCACGATAAAACTGCTGTTTTAAACTTGCAAAAACTTAGAAAAACCCTGTTTTCAACTATTCAAACTGATAAATTCATGTTTCTTTCGTGTGAAACGGCGATTTATGAAAAATGACGATAAAATTGCTGTTTTAAACTTGCAAAAACATAGAAAAACGCTGTTTTGAACTATTCAAACTGACAAATTCATATTTCTTTCGTGTGAAACGGCGATTTATGAGAAATGACGATAAAATTGCTGTTTTAAACTTGCAAAAACATAGAAAAACTATGTTTTGAACTATTCAAACTGACAAATTCATGTTTCTTTCGTGTGAAACGGCGATTTATGAGAAATGACGATAAAATTGCTGTTTTAAACTTGCAAAAACATAGAAAAACGCTGTTTTGAACTATTTAAACTGACAAATTCATGTTTCTTTCGTGTGAAATGGCGATTTATGAGAAATGACGATAAAATTGCTGTTTTAAACTTGCAAAAACATAGAAAAACGCTGTTTTCAACTATTCAAACTGATAAATTCATGTTTCTTTCATGTGAAACGGCGATTTATGAGAAATGACGATAAAATTGCTGTTTTAAACTTGCAAAAACATAGAAAAACGCTGTTTTTAACTATTCAAACTGATAAATTCAGGTTTCTTTTGTTCGAAAGGGTGGAATTTTGTGAAATCACGATAAAACTGCTGTTTTAAACTTGCAAAAACTTAGAAAAACGCTGTTTTGAACTATTCAAACTGACAAATTCATGTTTCTTTCGTGTGAAACGGCGATTTATGAGAAATGACGATAAAATTGCTGTTTTAAACTTGCAAAAACATAGAAAAACGCTGTTTTGAACTATTCAAACTGACAAATTCATGTTTCTTTCGTGTGAAACGGCGATTTATGAGTGATGACGATAAAATTGCTGTTTTTAAACTTGCAAAAACATAGAAAAACGCTGTTTTCAACTATTCAAACTGATAAATTCATGTTTTTTTCGTGTGAAACGGCGATTTAGGAGAAGTGACGATAAAATTGCTGTTTTAAACTTGCAAAAACATAGAAAAACGCTGTTTTTAACTATTCAAACTGATAAATTCAGGTTTCTTTCGTTCGAAAGGGTGGATTTTTGTGAAATCACGATAAAACTGCTGTTTTAAACTTGCAAAAACTTAGAAAAACCCTGTTTTCAACTATTCAAACTGACAAATTCATGTTTCTTTCGTGTGAAACGGCGATTTATGAGAAATGACGATAAAATTGCTGTTTTAAACTTGCAAAAACATAGAAAAACGCTGTTTTGAACTATTTAAACTGACAAATTCATGTTTCTTTCGTGTGAAATGGCGATTTATGAGAAATGACGATAAAATTGCTGTTTTAAACTTGCAAAAACATAGAAAAACGCTGTTTTCAACTATTCAAACTGATAAATTCATGTTTCTTTCATGTGAAACGGCGATTTATGAGAAATGACGATAAAATTGCTGTTTTAAACTTGCAAAAACATAGAAAAACGCTGTTTTTCTATTCAAACTGATAAATTCAGGTTTCTTTCGTTCGAAAGGGTGGATTTTTGTGAAATCACGATAAAACTGCTGTTTTTAATTTGCAAAATCATAGAAAAACCCTGTTTTGAACTATTCAAACTGACAAATTCATGTTTATTTCGTGTGAAACGGCGATTTTTGAGAAATGACGATAAAATTGCTGTTTTAAACTTGCAAAAACATAGAAAAAACGCTGTTTTGAACTATTCAAACTGACAAATTCATGTTTCTTTCGTGTGAAACGGCGATTTATGAGAAATGACGATAAAATTGCTGTTTTAAACTTGCAAAAACATAGAAAAACGCTGTTTTTAACTATTCAAACTAATAAATTCAGGTTTCTTTCGTTCGAAACGGTGGATTTTTGTAAAATCACGATAAAACTGCTGTTTTAAACTTGCAAAAACATAGAAAAACGCTGTTTTGAACTATTCAAACTGACAAATTCATGTTTCTTTCGTGTGAAACGGCGATTTATGAGAAATGACGATAAAATTGCATTTTTAAACTTGCAAAAACATAGAAAAACGCTGTTTTCAACTATTCAAACTGACAAATTCATGTTTCTTTCGTGCGAAACGGCGATTTATGAAAAATGACGATAAAATTGCTGTTTTAAACTTGCAAAAACATAGAAAAACGCTGTTTTGAACTATTCAAACTGACAAATTCATGTTTCTTTCGTGTGAAACGGCGATTTATGAGAAATGACGATAAAATTGCTGTTTTAAACTTGCAAAAACATAGAAAAACGCAGTTTTCAACTATTCAAACTGATAAATTCATGTTTCTTTCGTGTGAAACGGCGATTTATGAGAAATGACGATAAAATTGCTGTTTTAAACTTGCAAAAACATAGAAAAACGCTGTTTTGAACTATTCAAACTGACAAATGCATGTTTCTTTCGTGTGAAACGGCGATTTATGAGAAATGACGATAAAATTGCTGTTTTAAACTTGCAAAAACATAGAAAAACGCTGTTTTGAACTATTCAAACTGACAAATTCATGTTTCTTTCGTGTGAAACGGCGATTTATGAGAACTGACGATAAAATTGCTGTTTTAAACTTGCAAAAACATAGAAAAACGCTGTTTTGAACTATTCAAACTGACAAATTCATGTTTCTTTCGTGTGAAACGGCGATTTATGAGAAATGACGATAAAATTGCTGTTTTAAACTTGCAAAAACATAGAAAAACGCTGTTTTCAACTATTCACACTGATAAATTCATGTTTCTTTCGTGTGAAACGGCGATTTATGAGATATGACGATAAAATTGCTGTTTTAAACTTGCAAAAACATAGAAAAACGCTGTTTTTAACTATTCAAACTGATAAATTCAGGTTTCTTTTGTTCGAAAGGGTGGAATTTTGTGAAATCACGATAAAACTGCTGTTTTAAACTTGCAAAAACATAGAAAAACCCTGTTTTGAACTATTCAAACTGACAAATTCATGTTTCTTTCGTGTGAAACGGCGATTTATGAGAAATGACGATAAAATTGCTGTTTTAAACTTGCAAAAACATAGCAAAACGCTGTTTTGAACTATTCAAACTGACATATTCATGTTTCTTTCGTGTAAAACGGCGATTTATGAGAAATGACGATAAAATTGCTGTTTTAAACTTGCAAAAACATAGAAAAACGCTGTTTTGAACTATTTAAACTGACAAATTCATGTTTCTTTCGTGTGAAATGGCGATTTATGAGAAATGACGATAAAATTGCTGTTTTAAACTTGCAAAAACATAGAAAAACGCTGTTTTCAACTATTCAAACTGATAAATTCATGTTTCTTTCATGTGAAACGGCGATTTATGAGAAATGACGATAAAATTGCTGTTTTAAACTTGCAAAAACATAGAAAAACGCTGTTTTTCTATTCAAACTGATAAATTCAGGTTTCTTTCGTTCGAAAGGGTGGATTTTTGTGAAATCACGATAAAACTGCTGTTTTTAACTTGCAAAATCATAGAAAAACCCTGTTTTGAACTATTCAAACTGACAAATTCATGTTTATTTCGTGTGAAACGGCGATTTTTGAGAAATGACGATAAAATTGCTGTTTTAAACTTGCAAAAACATAGAAAAACGCTGTTTTGAACTATTCAAACTGACAAATTCATGTTTCTTTCGTGTGAAACGGCGATTTATGAGAAATGACGATAAAATTGCTGTTTTAAACTTGCAAAAACATAGAAAAACGCTGTTTTTAACTATTCAAACTAATAAATTCAGGTTTCTTTCGTTCGAAACGGTGGATTTTTGTAAAATCACGATAAAACTGCTGTTTTAAACTTGCAAAAACATAGAAAAACGCTGTTTTGAACTATTCAAACTGACAAATTCATGTTTCTTTCGTGTGAAACGGCGATTTATGAGAAATGACGATAAAATTGCATTTTTAAACTTGCAAAAACATAGAAAAACGCTGTTTTCAACTATTCAAACTGACAAATTCATGTTTCTTTCGTGCGAAACGGCGATTTATGAAAAATGACGATAAAATTGCTGTTTTAAACTTGCAAAAACATAGAAAAACGCTGTTTTCAACTATTCAAACTGATAAATTCATGTTTCTTTCGTGTGAAACGGCGATTTATGAGAAATGACGATAAAATTGCTGTTTTAAACTTGCAAAAACATAGAAAAACGCTGTTTTGAACTATTCAAACTGACAAATTCATGTTTCTTTCGTGTGAAACGGCGATTTATGAGAAATGACGATAAAATTGCTGTTTTAAACTTGCAAAAACATAGAAAAACGCAGTTTTCAACTATTCAAACTGATAAATTCATGTTTCTTTCGTGTGAAACGGCGATTTATGAGAAATGACGATAAAATTGCTGTTTTAAACTTGCAAAAACATAGAAAAACGCTGTTTTGAACTATTCAAACTGACAAATGCATGTTTCTTTCGTGTGAAACGGCGATTTATGAGAAATGACGATAAAATTGCTGTTTTAAACTTGCAAAAACATAGAAAAACGCTGTTTTGAACTATTCAAACTGACAAATTCATGTTTCTTTCGTGTGAAACGGCGATTTATGAGAACTGACGATAAAATTGCTGTTTTAAACTTGCAAAAACATAGAAAAACGCTGTTTTGAACTATTCAAACTGACAAATTCATGTTTCTTTCGTGTGAAACGGCGATTTATGAGAAATGACGATAAAATTGCTGTTTTAAACTTGCAAAAACATAGAAAAACGCTGTTTTCAACTATTCACACTGATAAATTCATGTTTCTTTCGTGTGAAACGGCGATTTATGAGATATGACGATAAAATTGCTGTTTTAAACTTGCAAAAACATAGAAAAACGCTGTTTTTAACTATTCAAACTGATAAATTCAGGTTTCTTTTGTTCGAAAGGGTGGAATTTTGTGAAATCACGATAAAACTGCTGTTTTAAACTTGCAAAAACATAGAAAAACCCTGTTTTGAACTATTCAAACTGACAAATTCATGTTTCTTTCGTGTGAAACGGCGATTTATGAGAAATGACGATAAAATTGCTGTTTTAAACTTGCAAAAACATAGCAAAACGCTGTTTTGAACTATTCAAACTGACATATTCATGTTTCTTTCGTGTAAAACGGCGATTTATGAGAAATGACGATAAAATTGCTGTTTTAAACTTGCAAAAACATAGAAAAACGCTGTTTTAAACTATTCAAACTGATAAATTCAGGTTTCTTTCGTTCGAAACGGTGGATTTTTGTGAAATCACGATAAAACTGCTGTTTTAAACTTGCAAAAACATAGAAAAACGCTGTTTTGAACTATTCAAACTGACAAATTCATGTTTCTTTCGTGCGAAACGGCGATTTATGAGAAATGACAATAAAATTGCTGTTTTGAACTTGCAAAAACATAGAAAAACGCTGTTTTGAACTATTCAAACTGACAATTCATGTTTCTTTCGTGTGAAACGCCGATTTATGAGAAATGACGATAAAATTGCTGTTTTAAACTTGCAAAAACATAGAAAAACGCTGTTTTGAACTATTTAAACTGACAAATTCATGTTTCTTTCGTGTGAAATGGCGATTTATGAGAAATGACGATATAATTGCTGTTTTAAACTTGCAAAAACATAGAAAAACGCTGTTTTCAACTATTCAAACTGATAAATTCATGTTTCTTTCATGTGAAACGGCGATTTATGAGAAATGACGATAAAATTGCTGTTTTAAACTTGCAAAAACATAGAAAAACGCTGTTTTTAACTATTCAAACTGATAAATTCAGGTTTCTTTCGTTCGAAAGGGTGGATTTTTGTGAAATCACGATAAAACAGCTGTTTTTAACTTGCAAAATCATAGAAAAACCCTGTTTTGAACTATTCAAACTGACAAATTCATGTTTCTTTCGTGTGAAACGGCGATTTATGAGAAATGACGATAAAATTGCTGTTTTAAACTTGCAAAAACATAGAAAAACGCTGTTTTGAACTATACAAACTGACAAATTCATGTTTCTTTCGTGTGAAACGGCGATTTATGAGAAATCACGATAAAATTGCTGTTTTAAACTTGCAAAAACATGGAAAAACGCTGTTTTTAACTATTCAAACTAATAAATTCAGGTTTCTTTCGTTCGAAACGGTGGATTTTTGTAAAATCACGATAAAACTGCTGTTTTAAACTTGCAAAAACATAGAAAAACGCTGTTTTGAACTATTCAAACTGACAAATTCATGCTTCTTTCGTGTGAAACGGCGATTTATGAGAAATGACGATAAAATTGCTGTTATAAACTTGCAAAAACATAGAAAAACGCTGTTTTCAACTATTCAAACTGACAAATTCATGTTTCTTTCGTGCGAAACGGCGATTTATGAGAAATAACGATAAAATTGCTGTTTTAAACTTGCAAAAACATAGAAAAACGCTGTTTTCAACTATTCAAACTGATAAATTCATGTTTCTTTCGTGTGAAACGGCGATTTATGAGAAATGACGATAAAATTGCTGTTTTAAACTTGCAAAAACATAGAAAAACGCTGTTTTGAACTATTCAAACTGACAAATTCATGTTTCTTTTGTGTTACACGGCGATTTATGAGAAATGACGATAAAATTGCTGTTTTAAACTTGCAAAAACATAGAAAAACGCAGTTTTCAACTATTCAAACTGATAAATTCATGTTTCTTTCGTGTGAAACGGCGATTTATGAGAAATGACGATAAAATTGCTGTTTTAAACTTGCAAAAACATAGAAAAACGCTGTTTTGAAACTATTCAAACTGACAAATGCATGTTTCTTTCGTGTGAAACGGCGATTTATGAGAAATGACGATAAAATTGCTGTTTTAAACTTGCAAAAACATAGAAAAAACGCTGTTTTGAACTATTCAAACTGACAAATTCATGTTTCTTTCGTGTGAAACGGCGATTTATGAGAACTGACGATAAAATTGCTGTTTTAAACTTGCAAAAACATAGAAAAACGCTGTTTTGAACTATTCAAACTGATAAATTCAGGTTTCTTTTGTTCGAAAGGGTGGAATTTTGTGAAGTCACGATAAAACTGCTGTTTTAAACTTGCAAAAACATAGAAAAACCCTGTTTTGAACTATTCAAACTGACAAATTCATGTTTCTTTCGTGTGAAACGGCGATTTATGAGAAATGACGATAAAATTGCTGTTTTAAACTTGCAAAAACATAGAAAAACGCTGTTTTGAACTATTCAAACTGACATATTCATGTTTCTTTCGTGTGAAACGGCGATTTATGAGAAATGACGATAAAATTGCTGTTTTAAAATTGCAAAAACATAGAAAAACGCTGTTTTAAACTATTCAAACTGATAAATTCAGGTTTCTTTCGTTCGAAACGGTGGATTTTTTTGAAATCACGATAAAACTGCTGTTTTAAACTTGCAAAAACATAGTAAAACGCTGTTTTAAACTATTCAAACTGACAAATTCATGTTTCTTTCGTGCGAAACGGCGATTTATGAGAAATGACAATAAAATTGCTGTTTTAAACTTGCAAAAACATAGAAAAACGCTGTTTTGAACTATTCAAACTGACAAATTCATGTTTCTTTCGTGTGAAACGGCGATTTATGAGAAATGACGATAAAATTGCTGTTTTATACTTGCAAAAACATAGAAAAACGCTGTTTTCAACTATTCAAACTGACAAATTCATGTTTCTTTAGTGCGAAACAGCGATTTATGAGAAATGACGATAAAATTGCTGTTTTAAACTTGCAAAAACATAGAAAAACGCTGTTTCGAACTATTCAACTGACAAATTCATGTTTCTTTCGTGTGAAACGGCGATTTATGAGAGATGACGATAAAATTGCTGTTTTAAACTTGCAAAAACATAGAAAAACGCTGTTTTCAACTATTCAAACTGATAAATTCATGTTTCTTTCGTGTGAAACGGCGATTTAGGAGAAATGACGATAAAATTGCTGTTTTAAACTTGCAAAAACATAGAAAAACACTGTTTTTAACTATTCAAACTGATGAATTCAGGTTTCTTTCGTTCCCAAGGGTGGATTTTTGTGAAATCACGATACAACTGCTGTTTTAAACTTGCAAAAACTTAGAAAAACCCTGTTTTGAACTATTCAAACTGACAAATTCATGTTTCTTTTCTGTGAAACGGCGATTTATGAGAAATGGCGATAAAATTGCTGTTTTAAACTTGCAAAAACATAGAAAAACGCTGTTTTGAACTATTCAAACTGACAAATTCATGTTTCTTTCGTGTGAAACGGAGATTTATGAGAAATGACGATAAAATTGCTGTTTGAAACTTGCAAAAACATAGAAAAACGCTGTTTTTAACTATTCAAACTGATAAATTCAGGTTTCTTTCGTTCGAAAGGGTGGATTTTTGTGAAATCACGATAAAACAGCTGTTTTTAACTTGCAAAATCATAGAAAAACCCTGTTTTGAACTATTCAAACTGACAAATTCATGTTTCTTTCGTGTGAAACGGCGATTTATGAGAAATGACGATAAAATTGCTGTTTTAAACTTGCAAAAACATAGAAAAACGCTGTTTTGAACTATACAAACTGACAAATTCATGTTTCTTTCGTGTGAAACGGCGATTTATGAGAAATGACGATAAAATTGCTGTTTTAAACTTGCAAAAACATGGAAAAACGCTGTTTTTAACTATTCAAACTAATAAATTCAGGTTTCTTTCGTTCGAAACGGTGGATTTTTGTAAAATCACGATAAAACTGCTGTTTTAAACTTGCAAAAACATAGAAAAACGCTGTTTTCAACTATTCAAACTGACAAATTCATGTTTCTTTCGTGCGAAACGGCGATTTATGAGAAATAACGATAAAATTGCTGTTTTAAACTTGCAAAAACATAGAAAAACGCTGTTTTCAACTATTCAAACTGATAAATTCATGTTTCTTTCGTGTGAAACGGCGATTTATGAGAAATGACGATAAAATTGCTGTTTTAAACTTGCAAAAACATAGAAAAACGCTGTTTTGAACTATTCAAACTGACAAATTCATGTTTCTTTTGTGTTACACGGCGATTTATGAGAAATGACGATAAAATTGCTGTTTTAAACTTGCAAAAACATAGAAAAACGCAGTTTTCAACTATTCAAACTGATAAATTCATGTTTCTTTCGTGTGAAACGGCGATTTATGAGAAATGACGATAAAATTGCTGTTTTAAACTTGCAAAAACATAGAAAAACGCTGTTTTGAACTATTCAAACTGACAAATGCATGTTTCTTTCGTGTGAAACGGCGATTTATGAGAAATGACGATAAAATTGCTGTTTTAAACTTGCAAAAACATAGAAAAACGCTGTTTTGAACTATTCAAACTGACAAATTCATGTTTCTTTCGTGTGAAACGGCGATTTATGAGAACTGACGATAAAATTGCTGTTTTAAACTTGCAAAAACATAGAAAAACGCTGTTTTGAACTATTCAAACTGATAAATTCAGGTTTCTTTTGTTCGAAAGGGTGGAATTTTGTGAAGTCACGATAAAACTGCTGTTTTAAACTTGCAAAAACATAGAAAAAACCCTGTTTTGAACTATTCAAACTGACAAATTCATGTTTCTTTCGTGTGAAACGGCGATTTATGAGAAATGACGATAAAATTGCTGTTTTAAACTTGCAAAAACATAGAAAAACGCTGTTTTGAACTATTCAAACTGACATATTCATGTTTCTTTCGTGTGAAACGGCGATTTATGAGAAATGACGATAAAATTGCTGTTTTAAAATTGCAAAAACATAGACAAACGCTGTTTTAAACTATTCAAACTGATAAATTCAGGTTTCTTTCGTTCGAAACGGTGGATTTTTTTGAAATCACGATAAAACTGCTGTTTTAAACTTGCAAAAACATAGTAAAACGCTGTTTTAAACTATTCAAACTGACAAATTCATGTTTCTTTCGTGCGAAACGGCGATTTATGAGAAATGACAATAAAATTGCTGTTTTAAACTTGCAAAAACATAGAAAAACGCTGTTTTGAACTATTCAAACTGACAAATTCATGTTTCTTTCGTGTGAAACGGCGATTTATGAGAAATGACGATAAAATTGCTGTTTTATACTTGCAAAAACATAGAAAAACGCTGTTTTCAACTATTCAAACTGACAAATTCATGTTTCTTTAGTGCGAAACAGCGATTTATGAGAAATGACGATAAAATTGCTGTTTTAAACTTGCAAAAACATAGAAAAACGCTGTTTCGAACTATTCAAACTGACAAATTCATGTTTCTTTCGTGTGAAACGGCGATTTATGAGAGATGACGATAAAATTGCTGTTTTAAACTTGCAAAAACATAGAAAAACGCTGTTTTCAACTATTCAAACTGATAAATTCATGTTTCTTTCGTGTGAAACGGCGATTTAGGAGAAATGACGATAAAATTGCTGTTTTAAACTTGCAAAAACATAGAAAAACGCTGTTTTGAACTATTCAAACTGACAAATTCATGTTTCTTTCGTGTGAAACGGAGATTTATGAGAAATGACGATAAAATTGCTGTTTGAAACTTGCAAAAACATAGAAAAACGCTGTTTTTAACTATTCAAACTGATAAATTCAGGTTTTTTTCGTTCGAAACGGTGGATTTTTGTGAAATCACGATAAAACTGCTGTTTTAAACTTGCAAAAACATAGAAAAACGCTGTTTTTAACTATTAAAACTGACAAATTCATATTTTTTTCGTGCGAAACGGCGATTTATGAGAAATGACGATAAAATTGCTGTTTTAAACTTGCAAAAACATAGAAAAACGCTGTTTTGAACTACTCAAACTGACAAATTCATGTTTCTTTCGTGTGAAACGGCGATTTATTAAAAATGACGATAAAATTGCTGTTTTAAACTTGCAAAAACATAGAAAAACGCTGTTTTCAACTATTCAAACTGACAAATTCATGTTTCTTTCGTGCGAAACGGCGATTTATGAGAAATGACGATAAAATTGCTGTTTTAAACTTGCAAAAACATAGAAAACGCTGTTTTCAACTATTCAAACTGATAAATTCATGTTTCTTTCGTGTGAAACGGCGATTTATGGGAAATGACGATAAAATTGCTGTTTTAAACTTGGAAAAACATAGAAAAAACGCGGTTTTCAACTATTCAAACTGATAAATTCAGGTTTCTTTCGTTCGAAACGGTGGATTTTTGTGAAATCACTATAAAACTGCTGTTTTAAACTTGCAAAAACATAGAAAAACGCTGTTTTTAACTATTCAAACTGATAAATTCAGGTTTCTTTCGTTCGAAAGGGTGGATTTTTGTGAAATCACGATAAAACTGCTGTTTTAAACTTGCAAAAACATAGAAAAACCCTGTTTTGAACTATTGAAACTGACAAATTCATGTTTATTTCGTGTGAAACGGCGATTTTTGAGAAATGACGATAAAATTGCTGTTTTAAACTTGCAAAAACATAGAAAAACGCTGTTTTGAACTATTCAAACTGACATATTCATGTTTCTTTCGTGTGAAACGGCGATTTATGAGAAATGACGATAAAATTGCTGTTTTAAAATTGCAAAAACATAGAAAAACGCTGTATTAAACTATTCAAACTGATAAATTCAGGTTTCTTTCATTCGAAACGGTGGATTTTTTTGAAATCACGATAAAACTGCTGTTTTAAACTTGCAAAAACATAGTAAAAACGCTGTTTTAAACTATTCAAACTGACAAATTCATGTTTCTTTCGTGCGAAACGGCGATTTATGAGAAATGACAATAAAATTGCTGTTTTAAACTTGCAAAAACATAGAAAAACGCTGTTTTGAACTATTCAAACTGACAAATTCATGTTTCTTTCGTGTGAAACGGCGATTTATGAGAAATGACGATAAAATTGCTGTTTTATACTTGCAAAAACATAGAAAAACGCTGTTTTCAACTATTCAAACTGACAAATTCATGTTTCTTTAGTGCGAAACAGCGATTTATGAGAAATGACGATAAAATTGCTGTTTTAAACTTGCAAAAACATAGAAAAACGCTGTTTCGAACTATTCAAACTGACAAATTCATGTTTCTTTCGTGTGAAACGGCGATTTATGAGAGATGACGATAAAATTGCTGTTTTAAACTTGCAAAAACATAGAAAAACGCTGTTTTCAACTATTCAAACTGATAAATTCATGTTTCTTTCGTGTGAAACGGCGATTTAGGAGAAATGACGATAAAATTGCTGTTTTAAACTTGCAAAAACATAGAAAAACACTGTTTTTAACTATTCAAACTGATGAATTCAGGTTTCTTTCGTTCCCAAGGGTGGATTTTTGTGAAATCACGATACAACTGCTGTTTTAAACTTGCAAAAACTTAGAAAAACCCTGTTTTGAACTATTCAAACTGACAAATTCATGTTTCTTTTCTGTGAAACGGCGATTTATGAGAAATGGCGATAAAATTGCTGTTTTAAACTTGCAAAAACATAGAAAAACGCTGTTTTGAACTATTCAAACTGACAAATTCATGTTTCTTTCGTGTGAAACGGAGATTTATGAGAAATGACGATAAAATTGCTGTTTGAAACTTGCAAAAACATAGAAAAACGCTGTTTTTAACTATTCAAACTGATAAATTCAGGTTTTTTTCGTTCGAAACGGTGGATTTTTGTGAAATCACGATAAAACTGCTGTTTTAAACTTGCAAAAACATAGAAAAACGCTGTTTTTAACTATTAAAACTGACAAATTCATATTTTTTTCGTGCGAAACGGCGATTTATGAGAAATGACGATAAAATTGCTGTTTTAAACTTGCAAAAACATAGAAAAACGCTGTTTTGAACTACTCAAACTGACAAATTCATGTTTCTTTCGTGTGAAACGGCGATTTATTAAAAATGACGATAAAATTGCTGTTTTAAACTTGCAAAAACATAGAAAAACGCTGTTTTCAACTATTCAAACTGACAAATTCATGTTTCTTTCGTGCGAAACGGCGATTTATGAGAAATGACGATAAAATTGCTGTTTTAAACTTGCAAAAACATAGAAAACGCTGTTTTCAACTATTCAAACTGATAAATTCATGTTTCTTTCGTGTGAAACGGCGATTTATGGGAAATGACGATAAAATTGCTGTTTTAAACTTGGAAAAACATAGAAAAACGCGGTTTTCAACTATTCAAACTGATAAATTCAGGTTTCTTTCGTTCGAAACGGTGGATTTTTGTGAAATCACTATAAAACTGCTGTTTTAAACTTGCAAAAACATAGAAAAACGCTGTTTTTAACTATTCAAACTGATAAATTCAGGTTTCTTTCGTTCGAAAGGGTGGATTTTTGTGAAATCACGATAAAACTGCTGTTTTAAACTTGCAAAAACATAGAATAACCCTGTTTTGAACTATTGAAACTGACAAATTCATGTTTATTTTGTGTGAAACGGCGATTTTTGAGAAATGACGATAAAATTGCTGTTTTAAACTTGCAAAAACATAGAAAAACGCTGTTTTGAACTATTCAAACTGACAAATTCATGTTTCTTTCGTGTGAAACTGCGATTTATGAGAAATGACGATAAAATTGCTGTTTTAAACTTGCAAAAACATAGAAAAACGCTGTTTTTAACTATTCAAACTAATAAAACTAGGTTTCTTTCGTTCGAAACGGTGGATTTTTGTAAAATCACGATAAAACTGCTGTTTTAAACTTGCAAAAACATAGAAAAACGCTGTTTTGAACTATTCAAACTGACAAATTCATGTTTCTTTCGTGCGAAACGGAGATTTATGAGAAATGACGATAAAATTGCTGTTTTAAACTTGCAAAAACATAGAAAAACGCTGTTTTGAACTATTCAAACTGACAAATTCATGTTTCTTTCGTGTGAAACGGCGATTTATGAGAAATGACGATAAAATTGCTGTTTTAAACTTGCAAAAACATAGAAAAACGCTGTTTTCAACTATTCAAACTGACAAATTCATGTTTCTTTCGTGCGAAACGGCGATTTATTAAAAATGACGATAAAATTGCTGTTTTAAACTTGCAAAAACATAGAAAAACGCTGTTTTCAACTATTCAAACTGATAAATTCATGTTTCTTTCGTGTGAAACGGCGATTTATGAGAAATGACGATAAAATTGCTGTTTTAAACTTGCAAAAACATAGAAAAACGCTGTTTTGAACTATTCAAACTGACAAATGCATGTTTCTATCGTGTGAAACGGCGATTTATGAGAAATGACGATAAAATTGCTGTTTTAAACTTGCAAAAACATAGAAAAACGCTGTTTTGAACTATTCAAACTGACAAATTCATGTTTCTTTCGTGTGAAACGGCGATTTATGAGAACTGACGATAAAATTGCTGTTTTAAACTTGCAAAAACATAGAAAAACGCTGTTTTGAACTATTCAAACTGATAAATTCAGGTTTCTTTTGTTCGAAAGGGTGGAATTTTGTGAAGTCACGATAAAACTGCTGTTTTAAACTTGCAAAAACATAGAAAAACCCTGTTTTGAACTATTCAAACTGACAAATTCATGTTTCTTTCGTGTGAAACGGCGATTTATGAGAAATGACGATAAAATTGCTGTTTTAAACTTGCAAAAACATAGAAAAACGCTGTTTTGAACTATTCAAACTGACATATTCATGTTTCTTTCGTGTGAAACGGCGATTTATGAGAAATGACGATAAAATTGCTGTTTTAAAATTGCAAAAACATAGAAAAACGCTGTTTTAAACTATTTAAACTGATAAATTCAGGTTTCTTTCGTTCGAAACGGTGGATTTTTTTGAAATCACGATAAAACTGCTGTTTTAAACTTGCAAAAACATAGTAAAACGCTGTTTTGAACTATTCAAACTGACAAATTCATGTTTCTTTCGTGCGAAACGGCGATTTATGAGAAATGACAATAAAATTGCTGTTTTGAACTTGCAAAAACATAGAAAAACGCTGTTTTGAACTATTCAAACTGACAAATTCATGTTTCTTTCGTGTGAAACGGCGATTTATGAGAAATGACGATAAAATTGCTGTTTTATACTTGCAAAAACATAGAAAAACGCTGTTTTCAACTATTCAAACTGACAAATTCATGTTTCTTTAGTGCGAAACAGCGATTTATGAGAAATGACGATAAAATTGCTGTTTTAAACTTGCAAAAACATAGAAAAACGCTGTTTTGAACTATTCAAACTGACAAATTCATGTTTCTTTCGTGTGAAACGGCGATTTATGAGAGATGACGATAAAATTGCTGTTTTAAACTTGCAAAAACATAGAAAAACGCTGTTTTCAACTATTCAAACTGATAAATTCATGTTTCTTTCGTGTGAAACGGCGATTTAGGAGAAATGACGATAAAATTGCTGTTTTAAACTTGCAAAAACATAGAAAAACACTGTTTTTAACTATTCAAACTGATGAATTCAGGTTTCTTTCGTTCCCAAGGGTGGATTTTTGTGAAATCACGATACAACTGCTGTTTTAAACTTGCAAAAACTTAGAAAAACCCTGTTTTGAACTATTCAAACTGACAAATTCATGTTTCTTTTCTGTGAAACGGCGATTTATGAGAAATGACGATAAAATTGCTGTTTTAAACTTGCAAAAACATAGAAAAACGCTGTTTTGAACTATTCAAACTGACAAATTCATGTTTCTTTCGTGTGAAACGGCGATTTATGAGAAATGACGATAAAATTGCTGTTTGAAACTTGCAAAAACATAGAAAAACGCTGTTTTTAACTATTCAAACTGATAAATTCAGGTTTTTTTCGTTCGAAACGGTGGATTTTTGTGAAATCACGATAAAACTGCTGTTTTAAACTTGCAAAAACATAGAAAAACGCTGTTTTTAACTATTCAAACTGACAAATTCATATTTTTTTCGTGCGAAACGGCGATTTATGAGAAATGACGATAAAATTGCTGTTTTAAACTTGCAAAAACATAGAAAAACGCTGTTTTGAACTACTGAAACTGACAAATTCATGTTTCTTTCGTGTGAAACGGCGATTTATTAAAAATGACGATAAAATTGCTGTTTTAAACTTGCAAAAACATAGAGAAACGCTGTTTTCAACTATTCAAACTGACAAATTCATGTTTCTTTCGTGCAAAACGGCGATTTATGAGAAATGACGATAAAATTGCTGTTTTAAACTTGCAAAAACATAGAAAACGCTGTTTTCAACTATTCAAACTGATAAATTCATGTTTCTTTCGTGTGAAACGGCGATTTATGGGAAATGACGATAAAATTGCTGTTTTAAACTTGGAAAAACATAGAAAAACGCTGTTTTCAACTATTCAAACTGATAAATTCAGGTTTCTTTCGTTCGAAACGGTGGATTTTTGTGAAATCACTATAAAACTGCTGTTTTAAACTTGCAAAAACATAAAAAAACGCTGTTTTTAACTATTCAAACTGATAAATTCAGGTTTCTTTCGTTCGAAAGGGTGGATTTTTGTGAAATCACGATAAAACTGCTGTTTTAAACTTGCAAAAACATAGAAAAACCCTGTTTTGAACTATTGAAACTGACAAATTCATGTTTATTTCGTGTGAAACGGCGATTTTTGAGAAATGACGATAAAATTGCTGTTTTAAACTTGCAAAAACATAGAAAAACGCTGTTTTGAACTATTCAAACTGACAAATTCATGTTTCTTTCGTGTGAAACTGCGATTTATGAGAAATGACGATAAAATTGCTGTTTTAAACTTGCAAAAACATAGAAAAACGCTGTTTTTAACTATTCAAACTAATAAAACTAGGTTTCTTTCGTTCGAAACGGTGGATTTTTGTAAAATCACGATAAAACTGCTGTTTTAAACTTGCAAAAACATAGAAAAACGCTGTTTTGAACTATTCAAACTGACAAATTCATGTTTCTTTCGTGCGAAACGGAGATTTATGAGAAATGACGATAAAATTGCTGTTTTAAACTTGCAAAAACATAGAAAAACGCTGTTTTGAACTATTCAAACTGACAAATTCATGTTTCTTTCGTGTGAAACGGCGATTTATGAGAAATGACGATAAAATTGCTGTTTTAAACTTGCAAAAACATAGAAAAACGCTGTTTTCAACTATTCACACTGACAAATTCATGTTTCTTTCGTGCGAAACGGCGATTTATGAGAAATGACGATAAAATTGCTGTTTTAAACTTGCAAAAACATAGAAAAACGCTGTTTTCAACTATTCAAACTGATAAATTCATGTTTCTTTCGTGTGAAACGGCGATTTATGAGAAATGACGATAAAATTGCTGTTTTAAACTTGCAAAAACATAGAAAAACGCAGTTTTGAACTATTCAAACTGACAAATTCATGTTTCTTTCGTGTGAAACGGCGATTTATGAGAAATGACGATAAAATTGCTGTTTTAAACTTGCAAAAACATAGAAAACGCTGTTTTCAACTATTCAAACTGATAAATTCATGTTTCTTTCGTGTGAAACGGCGATTTATGGGAAATGACGATAAAATTGCTGTTTTAAACTTGGAAAAACATAGAAAAACGCTGTTTTCAACTATTCAAACTGATAAATTCAGGTTTCTTTCGTTCGAAACGGTGGATTTTTGTGAAATCACTATAAAACTGCTGTTTTAAACTTGCAAAAACATAGAAAAACGCTGTTTTTAACTATTCAAACTAATAAAACTAGGTTTCTTTCGTTCGAAACGGTGGATTTTTGTAAAATCACGATAAAACTGCTGTTTTAAACTTGCAAAAACATAGAAAAACGCTGTTTTGAACTATTCAAACTGACAAATTCATGTTTCTTTCGTGCGAAACGGAGATTTATGAGAAATGACGATAAAATTGCTGTTTTAAACTTGCAAAAACATAGAAAAACGCTGTTTTGAACTATTCAAACTGACAAATTCATGTTTCTTTCGTGTGAAACGGCGATTTATGAGAAATGACGATAAAATTGCTGTTTTAAACTTGCAAAAACATAGAAAAACGCTGTTTTCAACTATTCAAACTGACAAATTCATGTTTCTTTCGTGCAAAACGGCGATTTATGAGAAATGACGATAAAATTGCTGTTTTAAACTTGCAAAAACATAGAAAAACGCTGTTTTCAACTATTCAAACTGATAAATTCATGTTTCTTTCGTGTGAAACGGCGATTTATGAGAAATGACGATAAAATTGCTGTTTTAAACTTGCAAAAACATAGAAAAACGCAGTTTTGAACTATTCAAACTGACAAATTCATGTTTCTTTCGTGTGAAACGGCGATTTATGAGAAATGACGATAAAATTGCTGTTTTAAACTTGCAAAAACATAGAAAACGCTGTTTTCAACTATTCAAACTGATAAATTCATGTTTCTTTCGTGTGAAACGGCGATTTATGGGAAATGACGATAAAATTGCTGTTTTAAACTTGGAAAAACATAGAAAAACGCTGTTTTCAACTATTCAAACTGATAAATTCAGGTTTCTTTCGTTCGAAACGGTGGATTTTTGTGAAATCACTATAAAACTGCTGTTTTAAACTTGCAAAAACATAGAAAAACGCTGTTTTTAACTATTCAAACTGATAAATTCAGGTTTCTTTCGTTCGAAAGGGTGGATTTTTGTGTAATCACGATAAAACTGCTGTTTTAAACTTGCAAAAACATAGAAAAACCCTGTTTTGAACTATTCAAACTGACAAATTCATGTTTATTTCGTGTGAAACGGCAATTTTTGAGAAATGACGATAAAATTGCTGTTTTAAACTTGCAAAAACATAGAAAAACGCTGTTTTGAACTATTCAAACTGACAAATTCATGTTTCTTTCGTGTGAAACGGCGATTTATGAGAAATGACGATAAAACTGCTGTTTTAAACTTGCAAAAACATAGAAAAACGCTGTTTTTAACTATTCAAACTAATAAAATTAGGTTTCTTTCGTTCGAAACGGTGGATTTTTGTAAAATCAGGATAAAACTGCTGTTTTAAACTTGCAAAAACATAGAAAAACGCTGTTTTGAACTATTCAAACTGACAAATTCATGTTTCTTTCGTGCGAAACGGAGATTTATGAGAAATGACGATAAAATTGCTGTTTTAAACTTGCAAAAACATAGAAAAACGCTGTTTTGAACTATTCAAACTGACAAATTCATGTTTCTATCGTGTGAAACGGCGATTTATGAGAAATGACGATAAAATTGCTGTTTTAAACTTGCAAAAACATAGAAAAACGCTGTTTTCAACTATTCAAACTGACAAATTCATGTTTCTTTCGTGCGAAACGGCGATTTATGAGAAATGACGATTAAATTGCTGTTTTAAACTTGCAAAAACATAGAAAAACGCTGTTTTCAACTATTCAAACTGATAAATTCATGTTTCTTTCGTGTGAAACGGCGATTTATGAGAAATGACGATAAAATTGCTGTTTTAAACTTGCAAAAACATAGAAAAACGCAGTTTTGAACTATTCAAACTGACAATTTCATGTTTCTTTCGTGTGAAACGGCGATTTATGAGAAATGACGATAAAATTGCTGTTTTAAACTTGCAAAAACATAGAAAAACGCAGTTTTCAACTATTCAAACTGATAAAATCATGTTTCTTTCGTGTGAAACGGCGATTTATGAGAAATGACGATAAAATTGCTGTTTTAAACTTGCAAAAACATAGAAAAACGCTGTTTTGAACTATTCAAACTGACAAATGCATGTTTCTTTCGTGTGAAACGGCGATTTATGAGAAATGACGATAAAATTGCTGTTTTAAACTTGCAAAAACATAGAAGAACGCTGTTTTGAACTATTCAAACTGACAAATTTATGTTTCTTTCGTGCGAAACGGCGATTTATGAGAAATGACGATAAAATTGCTGTTTTAAACTTGCAAAAACATAGAAAAACGCTGTTTTCAACTATTCAAACTGATAAATTCAGGTTTCTTTCGTTCGAAACGGTGGATTTTTGTGAAATCACGATAAAACTGCTTTTTTAAACTTGCAAAAACATAGAAAAACGTTGTTTTGAACTATTCAAACTGACAAATTCATGTTTCTTTTGTGCGAAACGGCGATTTATGAGAAATGACAATAAAATTGCTGTTTTAAACTTGCAAAAACATAGAAAAACGCTGTTTTCAACTATTCAAACTGATAAATTCAGGTTTCTTTCGTTCGAAACGGTGGATTTTTGTGAAATCACGATAAAACTGCTTTTTTAAACTTGCAAAAACATAGAAAAACGTTGTTTTGAACTATTCAAACTGACAAATTCATGTTTCTTTTGTGCTAAACGGCGATTTATGAGAAATGACGATAAAATTGCTGTTTTAAACTTGCAAAAACATAGAAAAACGCTGTTTTGAACTACTCAAACTGTCAAATTCATGTTTCTTTCGTGTGAAACGGCGATTAATGAGAAATGACGATAAAATTGCTGTTTTAAACTTGCAAAAACATAGAGAAACGCTGTTTTCAACTATTCAAACTGACAAATTCATGTTTCTTTCGTGCGAAACGGCGATTTATGAGAAACGACGATAAAATTGCTGTTTTAAACTTGCAAAAACATAGAAAAACGCTGTTTTCAACTATTCAAACTGATAAATTCATGTTTCTTTTGTGTGAAACGGCGATTTATGGGAAATGACGATAAAATTGCTGTTTTAAACTTGGAAAAACATAGAAAAACGCTGTTTTCAACTATTCAAACTGATAAATTCAGGTTTCTTTCGTTCGAAACGGTAGATTTTTGTGAAATCACTATAAAACTGCTGTTTAAAACTTGCAAAAACATAGAAAAACGCTGTTTTTAACTATTCAAACTGATGAATTCAGGTTTCTTTTGTTCGAAAGGGTGGATTTTTGTGAAATCACGATAAAACTGCTGTTTTAAACTTGCAAAAACATAGAAAAACGCTGTTTTGAACTACTCAAACTGTCAAATTCATGTTTCTTTCGTGTGAAACGGCGATTAATGAGAAATGACGATAAAATTGCTGTTTTAAACTTGCAAAAACATAGAAAAACGCTGTTTTCAACTATTCAAACTGACAAATTCATGTTTCTTTCGTGCGAAACGGCGATTTATGAGAAACGACGATAAAATTGCTGTTTTAAACTTGCAAAAACATAGAAAAACGCTGTTTTCAACTATTCAAACTGATAAATTCATGTTTCTTTTGTGTGAAACGGCGATTTATGGGAAATGACGATAAAATTGCTGTTTTAAACTTGGAAAAACATAGAAAAACGCTGTTTTCAACTATTCAAACTGATAAATTCAGGTTTCTTTCGTTCGAAACGGTGGATTTTTGTGAAATCACTATAAAACTGCTGTTTTAAACTTGCAAAAACATAGAAAAACGCTGTTTTAAACTATTCAAACTGACAAATTCATGTTTCTTTCGTGCGAAACGGCGATTTATGAGAAATGACGATAAAATTGCTGTTTTAAACTTGCAAAAACATAGAAAACGCTGTTTTCAACTATTCAAACTGATAAATTCATGTTTCTTTCGTGTGAAACGGCGATTTATGGGAAATGACGATAAAATTGCTGTTTTAAACTTGGAAAAACATAGAAAAACGCTGTTTTCAACTATTCAAACTGATAAATTCAGGTTTCTTTCGTTCGAAACGGTGGATTTTTGTGAAATCACTATAAAACTGCTGTTTAAAACTTGCAAAAACATAGAAAAACGCTGTTTTTAACTATTGAAACTGATAAATTCAGGTTTCTTTCGTTCGAAAAGGTGGATTTTTGTGAAATCACGATAAAACTGCTGTTTTAAACTTGCAAAAACATAGAAAAACCCTGTTTTGAACTATTCAAACTGACAAATTCATGTTTATTTCGTGTGAAACGGCGATTTTTGAGAAATGACGATAAAATTGCTGTTTTAAACTTGCAAAAACATAGAAAAACGCTGTTTTGAACTATTCAAACTAAAATTCATGTTTCTTTCGTGTGAAACGGCGATTTATGAGAAATGACGATAAAATTGCTGTTTTAAACTTGCAAAAACATAGAAAAACGCTGTTTTGAATTATTCAAACTGACAAATTCATGTTTCTTTCGTGTGAAACGGCGATTTATGAGAAATGACGATAAAATTGCTGTTTTAAACTTGCAAAAACATAGAAAAACGCTGTTTTGAACTATTCAAACTGACAAATTCATGTTTCTTTCGTGTGAAACGGCGATTTATGAGAGATGACGATAAAATTGCTGTTTTAAACTTGCAAAAACATAGAAAAACGCTGTTTTCAACTATTCAAACTGATAAATTCATGTTTCTTTCGTGTGAAACGGCGATTTAGGAGAAATGACGATAAAATTGCTGTTTTAAACTTGCAAAAACATAGAAAAACGCTGTTTTTAACTATTCAAACTGACAAATTCATGTTTCTTTCGTGCTAAACGGCGATTTATGAGAAATGACGATAAAATTGCTGTTTTAAACTTGCAAAAACATAGAAAAACGCTGTTTTGAACTACTCAAAGTGACAAATTCATGTTTCTTTCGTGTGAAACGGCGATTTATGAGAAATGACGATAAAATTGCTGTTTTAAACTTGCAAAAACATAGAAAAACGCTGTTTTGAACTACTCAAAGTGACAAATTCATGTTTCTTTCGTGCGAAACGGCGATTTATGAGAAATGACGATAAAATTGCTGTTTTAAACTTGCAAAAACATAGAAAACGCTGTTTTCAACTATTCAAACTGATAAATTCATGTTTCTTTCGTGTGAAACGGCGATTTATGGGAAATGACGATAAAATTGCTGTTTTATACTTGGAAAAACATAGAAAAACGCTGTTTTCAACTATTCAAACTGATAAATTCAGGTTTCTTTCGTTCGAAACGGTGGATTTTTGTGAAATCACTATAAAACTGCTGTTTTAAACTTGCAAAAACATAGAAAAACGCTGTTTTTAACTATTCAAACTGATAAATTCAGGTTTCTTTCGTTCGAAAGGGTGGATTTTTGTGAAATCACGATAAAACTGCTGTTTTAAACTTGCAAAAACATAGAAAAACGCTGTTTTGAACTATTCTAACTGACAAATTCATGTTTCTTTCGTGTGAAACGGCGATTTATGAGAAATGACGATAAAATTGCTGTTTTAAACTTGCAAAAACATAGAAAAACGCTGTTTTTAACTATTCAAACTAATAAAATTAGGTTTCTTTCGTTCGAAACGGTGGATTTTTGTAAAATCACGATAAAACTGCTGTTTTAAACTTGCAAAAACATAGAAAAACGCTGTTTTGAACTATTCAAACTGACAAATTCATGTTTCTTTCGTGCGAAACGGAGATTTATGAGAAATGACGATAAAATTGCTGTTTTAAACTTGCAAAAACATAGTAAAACGCTGTTTTGAACTATTCAAACTGACAAATTCATGTTTCTTTCGTGTGAAACGGCGATTTATGAGAAACGACGATAAAATTGCTGTTTTAAACTTGCAAAAACATAGAAAAACGCTGTTTTCAACTATTCAAACTGACAAATTCATGTTTCTTTCGTGCGAAACGGCGATTTAGAAATGACGATAAAATTGCTGTTTTAAACTTGCAAAAACATAGAAAAACGCTGTTTTCAACTATTCAAACTGATAAATTCATGTTTCTTTCGTGTGAAACGGCGATTTATGAGAAATGACGATAAAATTGCTGTTTTAAACTTGCAAAAACATAGAAAAACGCAGTTTTGAACTATTCAAACTGACAAATTCATGTTTCTTTCGTGTGAAACGGCGATTTATGAGAAATGACGATAAAATTGCTGTTTTAAACTTGCAAAAACATAGAAAAACGCAGTTTTCAACTATTCAAACTGATAAATTCATGTTTCTTTCGTATGAAACGGCGATTTATGAGAAATGACGATAAAATTGCTGTTTTAAACTTGCAAAAACATAGAAAAACGCTGTTTTGAACTATTCAAACTGACAAATGCATGTTTCTTTCGTGTGAAACGGCGATTTATGAGAAATGACGATAAAATTGCTGTTTTAAACTTGCAAAAACATAGAAAAACGCTGTTTTGAACTATTCAAACTGACAAATTCATGTTTCTTTCGTGTGAAACGGCGATTTATGAGAACTGACGATAAACTTGCTGTTTTAAACTTGCAAAAACATAGAAAAACGCTGTTTTGAACTATTCAAACTGACAAATTCATGTTTCTTTCGTGTGAAACGGCAATTTATGAGAAATGACGATAAAATTGCTGCTTTAAACTTGCAAAAACATAGAAAAACGCTGTTTTCAACTATTCAAACTGATAAATTCATGTTTCTTTCGTGTGAAACGGCGATTTATGAGAAATGACGATAAAATTGCTGTTTTAAACTTGCAAAAACATAGAAAAACGCTGTTTTTAACTATTCAAACTGATAAATTCAGGTTTCTTTCGTTCGAAACGGTAGATTTTTGTGAAATCACGATAAAACTGCTGTTTTAAACTTGCAAAAACATAGAAAAACGCTGTTTTGAACTATTCAAACTGACAAATTCATGTTTCTTTCGTGCAAAACGGCGATTTATGAGAAATGACAATAAAATTGCTGTTTTAAACTTGCAAAAACAGAAAAACGCTGTTTTGAACTATTCAAACTGACAAATTTATGTTTCTTTCGTGTGAAACGGCGATTTATGAGAAATGACGATAAAATTGCTGTTTTATACTTGCAAAAACATAGAAAAACGCTGTTTTCAACTATTCAAACTGACAAATTCATGTTTCTTTAGTGCGAAACGGCGATTTATGAGAAATGACGATAAAATTGCTGTTTTAAACTTGCAAAAACATAGAAAAACGCTGTTTTCAACTATTCAAACTGATAAATTCATGTTTATTTCGTGTGAAACGGCGACTTATGAGAAATGACGATAAAATTGCTGTTTTAAACTTGCAAAAACATAGAAAAACGCTGTTTTGAACAACTCAAACTGACAAATTCATGTTTCTTTTGTGTGAAACGGCGATTTATGAGAAATGACGATAAAATTGCTGTTTTAAACTTGCAAAAACTTAGAGAAACCCTTTTTTGAACTATTCAAACTGACAAATTCATGTTTCTTTCGTGTGAAACGGCGATTTATGAGAAATGACGATAAAATTGCTGTTTTAAACTTGCAAAAACATAGAAAAACGCTGTTTTGAACTATTTAAACTGACAAATTCATGTTTCTTTCGTGTAAAACGGCGATTTATGAGAAATGACGATAAAATTGCTGTTTAAAACTTGCAAAAACATAGAAAAACGCTGTTTTTAACTATTCAAACTGATAAATTCAGGTTTCTTTCGTTCGAAACGGTGGATTTTTGTGAAATCACGATAAAACTGCTGTTTTAAACTTGCAAAAACATAGAAAAACCCTGTTTTGAACTATTCAAACTGACAAATTCATGTTTCTTTCGTGCGAAACGGCGATTTATGAGAAATGACGATAAAATTGCTGTTTTAAACTTGCAAAAATATAGAAAAACGCTGTTTTGAACTACTCAAACTGAGAAATTCATGTTTCTTTCGTGTGAAACGGCGATTTATGAGAAATGACGATAAAATTGCTGTTTTAAACTTGCAAAAACCTAGAAAAACGCTGTTTTCAACTATTCAAACTGACAAATTCATGTTTCTTTCGTGTGAAACGGCGATTTATGAGAAATGACGATAAAATTGCTGTTTTAAAATTTCAAAAACATAGAAAAACGCTGTTTTGAACTATTCAAACTGACAAATTCATGTTTCTTTCGTGTGAAACGGCGATTTATGAGAAATGACGATAAAATTGCTGTTTTAAACTTGCAAAAACATAGAAAAACGCTGTTTTGAACTATTCAAACTAAAATTCATGTTTCTTTCGTGTGAAATGGCGATTTATGAGAAATGACGATAAAATTGCTGTTTTAAACTTGCAAAAACATAGAAAAACGCTGTTTTGAATTATTCAAACTGACAAATTCATGTTTCTTTCGTGTGAAACGGCGATTTATGAGAAATGACGATAAAATTGCTGTTTAAAACTTGCAAAAACATAGAAAAACGCTGTTTTGAACTATTCAAACTGACAAATTCATGTTTCTTTCGTGTGAAACGGCGATTTATGAGAGATGACGATAAAATTGCTGTTTTAAACTTGCAAAAACATAGAAAAACGCTGTTTTCAACTATTCAAACTGATAAACTCATGTTTCTTTCGTGTGAAACGGCGATTTAGGAGAAATAACGATAAAATTGCTGTTTAAAACTTGCAAAAACATTGAAAAACGCTGTTTTTAACTATTCAAACTGATAAATTCAGGTTTCTTTCGTTCGAAACGGTGGATTTTTGTGAAATCACGATAAAACTGCTGTTTTAAACTTGCAAAAACATAGAAAAACCCTGTTTTGAACTATTCAAACTGACAAATTCATGTTTCTTTCGTGCGAAACGGCGATTTATGAGAAATGACGATAAAATTGCTGTTTTAAACTTGCAAAAATATAGAAAAACGCTGTTTTGAACTACTCAAACTGACAAATTCATGTTTCTTTCGTGTGAAACGGCGATTTATGAGAAATGACGATAAAATTGCTGTTTTAAACTTGCAAAAACATAGAAAAACGCTGTTTTCAACTATTCAAACTGACAAATTCATGTTTCTTTCGTGTGAAACGGCGATTTATGAGAAATGACGATAAAATTGCTGTTTTAAAATTTCAAAAACATAGAAAAACGCTGTTTTGAACTATTCAAACTGACAAATTCATGTTTCTTTCGTGTGAAACGGCGATTTATGAGAAATGACGATAAAATTGCTGTTTTAAACTTGCAAAAACATAGAAAAACGCTGTTTTGAACTATTCAAACTAAAATTCATGTTTCTTTCGTGTGAAATGGCGATTTATGAGAAATGACGATAAAATTGCTGTTTTAAACTTGCAAAAACATAGAAAAACGCTGTTTTGAATTATTCAAACTGACAAATTCATGTTTCTTTCGTGTGAAACGGCGATTTATGAGAAATGACGATAAAATTGCTGTTTTAAACTTGCAAAAACATAGAAAAACGCTGTTTTGAACTATTCAAACTGACAAATTCATGTTTCTTTCGTGTGAAACGGCGATTTATGAGAGATGACGATAAAATTGCTGTTTTAAACTTGCAAAAACATAGAAAAACGCTGTTTTCAACTATTCAAACTGATAAATTCATGTTTCTTTCGTGTGAAACGGCGATTTAGGAGAAATGACGATAAAATTGCTGTTTTAAACTTGCAAAAACATAGAAAAACGCTGTTTTTAACTATTCAAACTGATGAATTCAGGTTTCTTTTGTTCGAAAGGGTGGATTTTTGTGAAATCACGATAAAACTGCTGTTTTAAACTTGCAAAAACTTAGAAAAACCCTGTTTTGAACTATTCAAACTGACAAATTCATGTTTCTTTCGTGCTAAACGGCGATTTATGAGAAATGACGATAAAATTGCTGTTTTAAACTTGCAAAAACATAGAAAAACGCTGTTTTGAACTACTCAAAGTGACAAATTTATGTTTCTTTCGTGTGAAACGGCGATTTATGAGAAATGACGATAAAATTGCTGTTTTAAACTTGCAAAAACATAGAAAAACGCTGTTTTGAACTACTCAAAGTGACAAATTCATGTTTCTTTCGTGCGAAACGGCGATTTATGAGAAATGACGATAAAATTGCTGTTTTAAACTTGCAAAAACATAGAAAACGCTGTTTTCAACTATTCAAACTGATAAATTCATGTTTCTTTCGTGTGAAACGGCGATTTATGGGAAATGACGATAAAATTGCTGTTTTATACTTGGAAAAATATAGAAAAACGCTGTTTTCAACTATTCAAACTGATAAATTCAGGTTTCTTTCGTTCGAAACGGTGGATTTTTGTGAAATCACTATAAAACTGCTGTTTTAAACTTGCAAAAACATAGAAAAACGCTGTTTTTAACTATTCAAACTGATAAATTCAGGTTTCTTTCGTTCGAAAGGGTGGATTTTTGTGAAATCACGATAAAACTGCTGTTTTAAACTTGCAAAAACATAGAAAAACGCTGTTTTGAACTATTCAAACTGACAAATTCATGTTTCTTTCGTGTGAAACGGCGATTTATGAGAAATGACGATAAAATTGCTGTTTTAAACTTGCAAAAACATAGAAAAACGCTGTTTTTAACTATTCAAACTAATAAAATTAGGTTTCTTTCGTTCGAAACGGTGGATTTTTGTAAAATCACGATAAAACTGCTGTTTTAAACTTGCAAAAACATAGAAAAACGCTGTTTTGAACTATTCAAACTGACAAATTCATGTTTCTTTCGTGCGAAACGGAGATTTATGAGAAATGACGATAAAATTGCTGTTTTAAACTTGCAAAAACATAGTAAAACGCTGTTTTGAACTATTCAAACTGACAAATTCATGTTTCTTTCGTGTGAAACGGCGATTTATGAGAAACGACGATAAAATTGCTGTTTTAAACTTGCAAAAACATAGAAAAACGCTGTTTTCAACTATTCAAACTGACAAATTCATGTTTCTTTCGTACGAAACGGCGATTTAGAAATGACGATAAAATTGCTGTTTTAAACTTGCAAAAACATAGAAAAACGTTGTTTTCAACTATTCAAACTGATAAATTCATGTTTCTTTCGTGCGAAACGGCGATTTATGAGAAATGACGATAAAATTGCTGTTTTAAACTTGCAAAAACATAGAAAAACGCTGTTTTCAACTATTCAAACTGATAAATTCATGTTTCTTTCGTGTGAAACGGCGATTTATGAGAAATGACGATAAAATTGCTTTTTTAAACTTGCAAAAACATAGAAAAACGCAGTTTTGAACTATTCAAACTGACAAATTCATGTTTCTTTCGTGTGAAACGGCGATTTATGAGAAATGACGATAAAATTGCTGTTTTAAACTTGCAAAAACATAGAAAAACGCAGTTTTCAACTATTCAAACTGATAAATTCATGTTTCTTTCGTATGAAACGGCGATTTATGAGAAATGACGATAAAATTGCTGTTTTAAACTTGCAAAAACATAGAAAAACGCTGTTTTTAACTATTCAAACTGATAAATTCAGGTTTCTTTCGTTCGAAACGGTAGATTTTTGTGAAATCACGATAAAACTGCTGTTTTAACTTGCAAAAACATAGAAAAACGCTGTTTTGAACTATTCAAACTGACAAATTCATGTTTCTTTCGTGCGAAACGGCGATTTATGAGAAATGACAATAAAATTGCTGTTTTAAACTTGCAAAAACATAGAAAAACGCTGTTTTGAACTATTCAAACTGACAAATTCATGTTTCTTTCGTGTGAAACTGCGATTTATGAGAAATGACGATAAAATTGCTGTTTTATACTTGCAAAAACATAGAAAAACGCTGTTTTCAACTATTCAAACTGACAAATTCATGTTTCTTACGTGCGAAACGGCGATTTATGAGAAATGACGATAAAATTGCTGTTTTAAACTTGCAAAAACTTAGAGAAACCCTGTTTTGAACTATTCAAACTGACAAATTCATGTTTCTTTCGTGTGAAACGGCGATTTATGAGAAATGACGATAAAATTGCTGTTTTAAACTTGCAAAAACATAGAAAAACGCTGTATTGAACTATTCAAACTGACAAATTCATGTTTCTTTCGTGCGAAACGGCGATTTATGAAAAATGACGATAAAATTGCTGTTTTAAACTTGCAAAAACATAGAAAAACGCTGTTTTCAACTATTCAAACTGACAAATTCATGTTTCTTTCGTGCGAAACGGCGATTTATGAGAAATGACGATAAAATTGCTGTTTTAAACTTGCAAAAACATAGAAAAACGTTGTTTTCAACTATTCAAACTGATAAATTCATGTTTCTTTCGTGTGAAACGGCGATTTATGGGAAATGACGATAAAATTGCTGTTTTAAACTTGCAAAAACATAGAAAAACGCTGTTTTCAAATATTCAAACTGATAAATTCAGGTTTCTTTCGTTCGAAACGGTGGATTTTTGTGAAATCACTATAAAACTGCTGTTTTAAACTTGCAAAAACATAGAAAAACGCTGTTTTTAACTATTAAAACAGACAAATTCATGTTTCTCTCGTGCGAAACGGCGATTTATGAGAAATGACGATAAAATTGCTGTTTTAAACTTGCAAAAACATAGAAAAACGCTGTTTTGAACTACTCAAACTGACAAATTCATGTTTCTTTCGTGTGAAACGACGATTTATGAGAAATGACGATAAAATTGCTGTTTTAAACTTGCAAAAACATAGAAAAACGCTGTTTTCAACTATTCAAACTGATAAATTCATGTTTTTTTCCTGTGAAACGGCGATTTATGGGAAATGACGATAAAATTGCTGTTTTAAACTTGCAAAAACATAGAAAAACGCTGTTTTCAACTATTCAAACTGACAAATTCATGTTTCTTTCGTGTGAAACGGCGATTTATGAGAAATGACGATAAAATTGCTGTTTTAAACTTGCAAAAACATAGACAAACGCTGTTTTTAACTATTCAAACTGATAAATTCAGGTTTCTTTCGTTCGAAACGGTGGATTTTTGTGAAATCACGATAAAACTGCTGTTTTAAACTTGCAAAAACATAGATAAACGCTGTTTTGAACTATTCAAACTGACAAATTCATGTTACTTTCGTGTGAAACGGCGATTTATGAGAACTGACGATAAAATTGCTGTTTTAAACTTGCAAAAACATAGAAAAACACTGTTTTAAACTATTCAAACTGACAAATTCATGTTTCTTTCGTGTGAAACGGCAATTTATGAGAAATGACGATAAAATTGCTGCTTTAAACTTGCAAAAACATAGAAAAACGCTGTTTTCAACTATTCAAACTGATAAATTCATGTTTCTTTCATGTGAAACGGCGATTTATGAGAAATGACGATAAAATTGCTGTTTTAAACTTGCAAAAACATAGAAAAACGCTGTTTTTAACTATTCAAACTGATAAATTCAGGTTTTTTTCGTTCGAAACGGTGAATTTTTGTGAAATCACGATAAAACTGCTGTTTTAAACTTGCAAAAACATAGAAAAACGCTGTTTTGAACTATTCAAACTGACAAATTCATGTTTCTTTCGTGCGAAACGGCGATTTATGAGAAATGACAATAAAATTGCTGTTTTGAACTTGCAAAAACATAGAAAAACGCTGTTTTGAACTATTCAAACTGACAAATTCATGTTTCTTTCGTGTGAAACGGCGATTTATGAGAAATGACGATAAAATTGCTGTTTTATACTTGCAAAAACATAGAAAAACGCTGTTTTCAACTATTCAAACTGACAAATTCATGTTTCTTTAGTGCGAAACGGCGATTTATGAGAAATGACGATAAAATTGCTGTTTTAAACTTGCAAAAACATAGAAAAACGCTGTTTTCAACTATTCAAACTGATAAATTCATGTTTCTTTCGTGTGAAACGGCGATTTATGAGAAATGACGATAAAATTGCTGTTTTAAACTTGCAAAAACATAGAAAAACGCTGTTTTGAACTATTCAAACTGACAAATTCATGTTTCTTTCGTGTGAAACGGCGATTTATGAGAAATGACGATAAAATTGCTGTTTTAAACTTGAAAAAACATAGAAAAACGCTGTTTTGAACTATTCAAACTCACAAATTCATGTTTCTTTCGTGTGAAGCGGCGATTTATGAGAAATGACGATAAAATTGCTGTTTTAAACTTGCAAAAACATAGAAAAACGCTGTTTTGAACTATTCAAACTAAAATTCATGTTTCTTTCGTGTGAAACGGCGATTTATGAGAAATGACGATAAAATTGCTGTTTTAAACTTGCAAAAACATAGAAAAACGCTGTTTTGAACTATTCAAACTGACAAATTCATGTTTCTTTCGTGTGAAACGGCGATTTATGAGAAATGACGATAAAATTGCTGTTTTAAACTTGCAAAAACATAGAAAAACGCTGTTTTCAACTATTCAAACTGATAAATTCATGTTTCTTTCGTGTGAAACGGCGATTTAGGAGAAATGACGATAAAATTGCTGTTTTAAACTTGCAAAAACATAGAAAAACGCTGTTTTTAACTATTCAAACTGATGAATTCAGGTTTCTTTTGTTCGAAAGGGTGGATTTTTGTGAAATCACGATAAAACTGCTGTTTTAAACTTGCAAAAACTTAGAAAAACCCTGTTTTGAACTATTCAAACTGACAAATTCATGTTTCTTTTGTGTGAAACGGCGATTTATGAGAAATGACGATAAAATTGCTGTTTTAAACTTGCAAAAACATAGAAAAACGCTGTTTTGAACTATTCAAACTGACATATTCATGTTTCTTTCGTGTGAAACGGCGATTTATGAGAAATGACGATAAAATTGCTGTTTTAAACTTGCAAAAACATAGAAAAACGCTGTTTTGAACTATTCAAACTGACATATTCATGTTTCTTTCGTGTGAAACGGCGATTTATGAGAAATGACGATAAAATTGCTGTTTTATACTTGCAAAAACATAGAAAAACGCTGTTTTCAACTATTCAAACTGACAAATTCATGTTTCTTTAGTGCGAAACGGCGATTTATGAGAAATGACGATAAAATTGCTGTTTTAAACTTGCAAAAACATAGAAAAACGCTGTTTTCAACTATTCAAACTGATAAATTCATGTTTCTTTCGTGTGAAACGGCGGCTTATGAGAAATGACGATAAAATTGCTGTTTTAAACTTGCAAAAACATAGAAAAACGCTGTTTTGAACAATTCAAACTGACAAATTCATGTTTCTTTCGTGTGAAACGGCGATTTATGAGAAATGACGATAAAATTGCTGTTTTAAACTTGCAAAAACTTAGAGAAACCCTGTTTTGAACTATTCAAACTGACAAATTCATGTTTCTTTCGTGTGAAACGGCGACTTATGAGAAATGACGATAAAATTGCTGTTTTAAACTTGCAAAAACATAGAAAAACGCTGTTTTAAACTATTCAAACTGACAAATTCATGTTTCTTTCGAGTAAAACGGCGATTTATGAGAAATGACGATAAAATTGCTGTTTAAAACTTGCAAAAACATAGAAAAACGCTGTTTTTAACTATTCAAACTGATAAATTCAGGTTTCTTTCGTTCAAAACGGTGGATTTTTGTGAAATCACGATAAAACTGCTGTTTTAAACTTGCAAAAACATAGGAAAACGCTGTTTTGAACTATTCAAACTGACAAATTCATGTTTCTTTCGTGCGAAACGGCGATTTATGAGAAATGACGATAAAATTGCTGTTTTAAACTTGCAAAAATATAGAAAAACGCTGTTTTGAACTACTCAAACTGACAAATTCATGTTTCTTTCGTGTGAAACGGCGATTTATGAGAAATGACGATAAAACTGCTGTTTTAAACTTGCAAAAACATAGAAAAACGCTGTTTTGAACTATTCAAACTGACAAATTCATGTTTCTTTCGTGCGAAACGGCGATTTATTAGAAATGACAATAAAATTGCTGTTTTAAACTTGCAAAAACATAGAAAAACGCTGTTTTGAACTATTCAAACTGACAAATTCATGTTTCTTTCGTGTGATACGGCGATTTATGAGAAATGACGATAAAATTGCTGTTTTATACTTGCAAAAACATAGAAAAACGCTGTTTTCAACTATTCAAACTGACAAATTCATGTTTCTTTAGTGCGAAACGGCGATTTATGAGAAATGACGATAAAATTGCTGTTTTAAACTTGCAAAAACATAGAAAAACGCTGTTTTCAACTATTCAAACTGATAAATTCATGTTTCTTTCGTGTGAAACGGCGATTTATGAGAAATGACGATAAAATTGCTGTTTTAAACTTGCAAAAACATAGAAAAACGCTGTTTTGAACTATTCAAACTGACAAATTCATGTTTCTTTCGTGTGAAACGGCGATTTATGAGAAATGACGATAAAATTGCTGTTTTAAACTTGAAAAAACATAGAAAAACGCTGTTTTGAACTATTCAAACTCACAAATTCATGTTTCTTTCGTGTGAAGCGGCGATTTATGAGAAATGACGATAAAATTGCTGTTTTAAACTTGCAAAAACATAGAAAAACGCTGTTTTGAACTATTCAAACTAAAATTCATGTTTCTTTCGTGTGAAACGGCGATTTATGAGAAATGACGATAAAATTGCTGTTTTAAACTTGCAAAAACATAGAAAAACGCTGTTTTGAACTATTCAAACTGACAAATTCATGTTTCTTTCGTGTGAAACGGCGATTTATGAGAAATGACGATAAAATTGCTGTTTTAAACTTGCAAAAACATAGAAAAACGCTGTTTTCAACTATTCAAACTGATAAATTCATGTTCTTTCGTGTGAAACGGCGATTTAGGAGAAATGACGATAAAATTGCTGTTTTAAACTTGCAAAAACATAGAAAAACGCTGTTCTTAACTATTCAAACTGATGAATTCAGGTTTTCTTTTGTTCGAAAGGGTGGATTTTTGTGAAATCACGATAAAACTGCTGTTTTAAACTTGCAAAAACTTAGAAAAACCCTGTTTTGAACTATTCAAACTGACAAATTCATGTTTCTTTTGTGTGAAACGGCGATTTATGAGAAATGACGATAAAATTGCTGTTTTAAACTTGCAAAAAACATAGAAAAACGCTGTTTTGAACTATTCAAACTGACAAATTCATGTTTCTTTCGTGCGAAACGGCGATTTATGAGAAATGACAATAAAATTGCTGTTTTAAACTTGCAAAAACATAGAAAAACGCTGTTTTGAACTATTCAAACTGACAAATTCATGTTTCTTTCGTGTGAAACGGCGATTTATGAGAAATGACGATAAAATTGCTGTTTTAAACTTGCAAAAACATAAAAAAACGCTGTTTTTAACTATTCAACTGATAAATTCAGGTTTCTTTCGTTCGAAAACGGTAGATTTTTGTGAAATCACGATAAAACTGCTGTTTTAAACTTGCAAAAACATAGAAAAACGCTGTTTTGAACTATTCAAACTGACAAATTCATGTTTCTTTCGTGCGAAACGGCGATTTATGAGAAATGACAATAAAATTGCTGTTTTAAACTTGCAAAAACATAGAAAAACGCTGTTTTGAACTATTCAAACTGACAAATTCATGTTTCTTTCGTGTGATACGGCGATTTATGAGAAATGACGATAAAATTGCTGTTTTATACTTGCAAAAACATAGAAAAACGCTGTTTTCAACTATTCAAACTGACAAATTCATGTTTCTTTCGAGTAAAACGGCGATTTATGAGAAATGACGATAAAATTGCTGTTTAAAACTTGCAAAAACATAGAAAAACGCTGTTTTTAACTATTCAAACTGATAAATTCAGGTTTCTTTCGTTCAAAACGGTGGATTTTTGTGAAATCACGATAAAACTGCTGTTTTAAACTTGCAAAAACATAGAAAAACGCTGTTTTGAACTATTCAAACTGACAAATTCATGTTTCTTTCGTGCGAAACGGCGATTTATGAGAAATGACGATAAAATTGCTGTTTTAAACTTGCAAAAATATAGAAAAACGCTGTTTTGAACTACTCAAACTGACAAATTCATGTTTCTTTCGTGTGAAACGGCGATTTATGAGAAATGACGATAAAATTGCTGTTTTAAACTTGCAAAAACATAGAAAAACGCTGTTTTCAACTATTCAAACTGACAAATTCATGTTTCTTTCGTGCGAAACGGCGATTTATGAGAAATGACGATAAAATTGCTGTTTTAAACTTGCAAAAACATAGAAAAACGCTGTTTTCAACTATTCAAACTGATAAATTCATGTTTCTTTCATGTGAAACGGCGATTTATGGGAAATGACGATAAAATTGCTGTTTTAAACTTGCAAAAACATAGAAAAACGCTGTTTTCAAATATTCAAACTGATAAATTCAGGTTTCTTTCGTTCGAAACGGTGGATTTTTGTGAAATCACTATAAAACTGCTGTTTTAAACTTGCAAAAACATAGAAAAACGCTGTTTTTACATATTCAATCTGACAAATTCATGTTTCTTTCGTGCGAAACGGCGATTTATGAGAAATGACAATAAAATTGCTGTTTTAAACTTGCAAAAACATAGAAAAACGCTGTTTTGAACTACTCAAACTGACAAATTCATGTTTCTTTCGTGCGAAACGGCGATTTATGAGTAATGACGATAAAATTGCTGTTTTAAACTTGCAAATACATAGAAAAACGCTGTTTTCAACTATTCAAACTGATAAATTCATGTTTCTTTCCTGTGAAACGGCGATTTATGGGAAATGACGATAAAATTGCTGTTTTAAACTTGCAAAAACATAGAAAAACGCTGTTTTCAACTATTCAAACTGACAAATTCATGTTTCTTTCGTGTGAAACGGCGATTTATGAGAAATGACGATAAAATTGCTGTTTTAAACTTGCAAAAACATAGACAAACGCTGTTTTTAACTATTCAAACTGATAATGTCAGGTTTCTTTCGTTCGAAACGGTGGATTTTGTGAAATCACGATAAAACTGCTGTTTTAAACTTGCAAAAACATAGAAAAACGCTGTTTTGAACTATTCAAACTGACAAATTCATGTTTCTTTCGTGCGAAACGGCGATTTATGAGAAATGACGATAAAATTGCTGTTTTAAACTTGCAAAAATATAGAAAAACGCTGTTTTGAACTACTCAAACTGACAAATTCATGTTTCTTTCGTGTGAAACGGCGATTTATGAGAAATGACGATAAAATTGCTGTTTTAAACTTGCAAAAACATAGAAAAACGCTGTTTTCAACTATTCAAACTGACAAATTCATGTTTCTTTCGTGCGAAACGGCGATTTATGAGAAATGACGATAAATTGCTGTTTTAACTTGCAAAAAACATAGAAAAAACCGCTGTTTTCAACTATTTCAAACTGATAAATTCATGTTTCTTTCGTGTGAAACGGCGATTTATGGGAAATGACGATAAAATTGCTGTTTTTAAACTTGCAAAAACATAGAAAAACGCTGTTTTTAAAATATTCAAACTGATAAATTCAGGTTTCTTTCGTTCGAAACGGTGTGGATTTTTTGTGAAATCACTATAAAACTGCTGTTTTTAAACTTGCAAAAACATAGAAAAACGCTGTTTTGAAACTATTCAAACTGACAAATTCATGTTACTCTCGTGTGAAACGGCGATTTATGAGAAATGACGATAAAATTGCTGTTTTAACTTGCAAAAACATAGAAAAAAGCTGTTTTCAACTATTCAAACTGACAAATCATGTTTCTTTCGTGTGAAACGGCGATTTATGAGAAATGACGATAAATTTGCTGTTTTTAAACTTGCAAAAACATAGAAAAACGCTGTTTTCAACTATTCAAACTGATAAATTCATGTTTCTTTCGTGTGAAACGGCGATTTATGAGAAATGACTAAAAATTGCTGTTTTATACTTGCAAAAACATAGAAAAACGCTGTTTTTAACTATTCAAACTGATAAATTCAGGTTTCTTTCGTTCGAAAGGGATTGATTTTTGTGAAATCACGATAAAACTACTGTTTTTAAACTTGCAAAAACATAGAAAAAACCCTGTTTCAACTATTCAAACTGATAAATTCATGTTTCTTTCGTGTGAAACGGCGATTTATGGGAAATGACGATAAAATTGCTGTTTTAAACTTGCAAAAACATAGAAAAACGCTGTTTACAACTATTCAAACTGATAAAATTCATGTTTCTTTCGTGTGAAAACGGCGATTATGAGAATTGACGATAAAATTGCTGTGTTTAAGACTTACAAAAAACATAGAAAAACGCTGTTTTCAACTATTCAAACTGACAAATTCAGGGTTTCTTCGTTCGAAACGGTTGGATTTTTGTGAAATCACGATAAAACTGCTGTTTTTAAACTTGAAAAACATAGAAAAACGCTGTTTTCAACTATTCAAACTGATAAATTCATGTTTCTTTCGTTGTGAAACGGCGATTTATGAGAAATGACGAAAAAATTTGCTGTTTTAAACTTGCAAAAACATAGAAAAACGCTTGTTTTTAACTAGTCAAACTGATAAATTCAGGTTTCTTTCGTTCGAAAGGGTGGATTTTTGTGAAATCACGATAAAACTGCTGTTTTAAACTTGCAAAAATATAGAAAAACCTGTTATTGAACTATTCAAACTGACAAATTCATGTTTAATTCGTGTGAAACGGCGATTTTTGAGAAATGACGATAAAATTGCTGTTTTAAACTTGCAAAAACATAGAAAAAACGCTGTTTTGAACTATTCAACCGACAAATTAATGCTTCTTTCGTGTGAAACGGCGATTTTATGAGAAATGACGATAAAATTGCTGTTTTAAACTTTCAAAAACATAGAAAAAACGCTGTTTTTAACTATTCAAACTAATAAATTCAGGTTTCTTCCGTTCGAAACGGTGGGATTTTTTGTGAAATCACGATTAAAACTGCTGTTTTAAACTTGCAAAAACATAGAAAAACGCTGTTTTCAACTATTCAAACTGATAAATTCATGTTCTTTCGTGTGTGAAACGGCGATTTATAGAGAAATGACGATAAAATTGCTGTTTTAAACTTGCAAAAACATAGAAAAAAGCTGTTTTCAACTATTCAAACTGACAAATTCATGTTTCTTTCGTGTGAAACGGCGATTTATGAGAAATGACGATAAATTTGCTGTTTTAAACTTGCAAAAACATAGAAAAACGCTGTTTTCAACTATTCAAACTGATAAATTCATGTTTCTTTCGTGTGAAACGGCGATTTATGAGAAATGACGATAAAATTGCTGTTTTATACTTGCAAAAACATAGAAAAACGCTGTTTTTAACTATTCAAACTGATAAATTCAGGTTTCTTTCGTTCGAAAGGGTGGATTTTTGTGAAATCACGATAAAACTACTGTTTTAAACTTGCAAAAACATAGAAAAACCCTGTTTTCAACTATTCAAACTGATAAATTCATGTTTCTTTTGTGTGAAACGGCGATTTATGGGAAATGACGATAAAATTGCTGTTTTAAACTTGCAAAAACATAGAAAAACGCTGTTTTCAACTATTCAAACTGATAAATTCATGTTTCTTTCGTGTGAAACGGCGATTTATGAGAATTGACGATAAAATTGCTGTTTTAAACTTACAAAAACATAGAAAAACGCTGTTTTCAACTATTCAAACTGACAAATTCAGGTTTCTTTCGTTCGAAACGGTGGATTTTTGTGAAATCACGATAAAACTGCTGTTTTAAACTTGCAAAAACATAGAAAAACGCTGTTTTGAACTATTCAAACTGACAAATTCATGTTTCTTTCGTGCGAAACGGCGATTTATGAGAAATGACGATAAAATTGCTGTTTTAAACTTGCAAAAACATAGAAAAACGCTGTTTTGAACTATTCAAACTGACAAATTCATGTTTCTTTCGTGTGAAACGGCGATTTATGAGAAATGACGATAAAATTGCTGTTTTAAACTTGCAAAAACATAGAAAAACCGCTGTTTTGAACTATTCAAACTGACAAATTCATGTTTCTTTCGTGTGAAACGGCGATTTATGAGAAATGACGATAAAATTGCTGTTTTAAACTTGCAAAAACATAGAAAAACGCTGTTTTGAACTATTCAAACTAAAATTCATATTTCTTTCGTGTGAAACGGCGATTTATGAGAAATGACGATAAAATTGCTGTTTTAAACTTGCAAAAACATAGAAAAACGCTGTTTTGAACTATTCAAACTGACAAATTCATGTTTCTTTCGTGTGAAACGGCGATTTATGAGAAATGACGATAAAATTGCTGTTTTAAACTTGCAAAAACATAGAAAAACGCTGTTTTGAACTATTCAAACTGACATATTCATGTTTCTTTCGTGTGAAACGGCGATTTATGAGAGATGACGATATAATTGCTGTTTTAAACTTGCAAAAACATAGAAAAACGCTGTTTTCAACTATTCAAACTGATAAATTAATGATTCTTTCGTGTGAAACGGCGATTTAGGAGAAATGACGATAAAATTGCTGTTTTAAACTTGCAAAAACATAGAAAAACCCTGTTTTTAACTATTCAAACTGATGAATTCAGGTTTCTTTTGTTCGAAAGGGTGGATTTTTGTGAAATCACGATAAAACTGCTGTTTTAAACTTGCAAAAACATAGAAAAACGCTGTTTTGAACTATTTAAACTGACATATTCATGTTTCTTTCGTGTGAAACGGCGATTTATGAGAAATGACGATAAAATTGCTGTTTTAAACTTGCAAAAACATAGAAAAACGCTGTTTTTAACTATTCAAACTGATAAATTCAGGTTTCTTTCGTTCGAAACGGTAGATTTTTGTGAAATCACGATAAAACTGCTGTTTTAAACTTGCAAAAACATAGAAAAACGCTGTTTTGAACTATGCAAACTGACAAATTCATGTTTCTTTCGTGCGAAACGGCGATTTATGAGATATGACAATAAAATTGCTGTTTTAAACTTGCAAAAACATAGAAAAACGCTGTTTTGAACTATTCAAACTGACAAATTCATGTTTCTTTAGTGCGAAACGGCGATTTATGAGAAATGACGATAAAATTGCTGTTTTAAACTTGCAAAAACATAGAAAAACGCTGTTTTTAACTATTCAAACTGATAAATTCAGGTTTCTTTCGTTCGAAACGGTAGATTTTTGTGAAATCACGATAAAACTGCTGTTTTAAACTTGCAAAAACATAGAAAAACGCTGTTTTGAACTATGCAAACTGACAAATTCATGTTTCTTTCGTGTGAAACGGCGATTTATGAGAAATGACGATAAAATTGCTGTTTTATACTTGCAAAAACATAGAAAAACGCTGTTTTCAACTATTCAAACTGACAAATTCATGTTTCTTTAGTGCGAAACGGCGATTTATGAGAAATGACGATAAAATTGCTGTTTTAAACTTGCAAAAACATAGAAAAACGCTGTTTTCAACTATTCAAACTGATAAATTCATGTTTCTTTCGTGTGAAACGGCGACTTATGAGAAATGACGATAAAATTGCTGTTTTAAACTTGCAAAAACATAGAAAAACGCTGTTTTGAACAATTCAAACTGACAAATTTATGTTTCTTTCGTGTGAAACGGCGATTTATGAGAAATGACGATAAAATTGCTGTTTTAAACTTGCAAAAACTTAGAGAAACCCTGTTTTGAACTATTCAAACTGACAAATTCATGTTTCTTTCGTGTGAAACGGCGATTTATGAGAAATGACGATAAAATTGCTGTTTTAAACTTGCAAAAACATAGAAAAACGCTGTTTTGAACTATTCAAACTGACAAATTCATGTTTCTTTCGTGTAAAACGGCGATTTATGAGAAATGACGATAAAATTGCTGTTTAAAACTTGCAAAAACATAGAAAAACGCTGTTTTTAACTATTCAAACTGATAAATTCAGGTTTCTTTCGTTAGAAACGGTTGATTTTTGTGAAATCACGATAAAACTGCTGTTTTAAACTTGCAAAAACATAGAAAAACGCTGTTTTGAACTATTCAAACTGACAAATTCATGTTTCTTTCGTGCGAAACGGCGATTTATGAGAAATGACGATAAAATTGCTGTTTTAAACTTGCAAAAATATAGAAAAACGCTGTTTTGAACTACTCAAACTGACAAATTCATGTTTCTTTCGTGTGAAATGGCGATTTATGAGAAATGACGATAAAATTGCTGTTTTAAACTTGCAAAAACATAGAAAAACGCTGTTTTCAACTATTCAAACTGACAAATTCATGTTTCTTTTGTGTGAAACGGCGATTTATGAGAAATGACGATAAAATTGCTGTTTTAAACATGCAAAAACATAGAAAAACGCTGTTTTGAACTATTCAAACTGACAAATTCATGTTTCTTTCGTGTGAAACGGCGATTTATGAGAAATGACGATAAAATTGCTGTTTTAAACTTGCAAAAACATAGAAAAACGCTGTTTTGAACTATTCAAACTGACATATTCATGTTTCTTTCGTGTGAAACGGCGATTTATGAGAAATGACGATAAAATTGCTGTTTTAAACTTGCAAAAACATAGAAAAACGCTGTTTTTAACTATTCAAACTGATAAATTCAGGTTTCTTTCGTTCGAAACGGTAGATTTTTGTGAAATCACGATAAAACTGCTGTTTTAAACTTGCAAAAACATAGAAAAACGCTGTTTTGAACTATTCAAACTGACAAATTCATGTTTCTTTCGTGCGAAACGGCGATTTATGAGAAATGACAATAAAATTGCTGTTTTAAACTTGCAAAAACATAGAAAAACGCTGTTTTGAACTATTCAAACTGACAAATTCATGTTTCTTTCGTGTGAAACGGCGATTTATGAGAAATGACGATAAAAGTGCTGTTTTATACTTGCAAAAACATAGAAAAACGCTGTTTTCAACTATTCAAACTGACAAATTCATGTTTCTTTAGTGCGAAACGGCGATTTATGAGAAATGACGATAAAATTGCTGTTTTAAACTTGCAAAAACATAGAAAAACGCTGTTTTCAACTATTCAAATTGATAAATTCATGTTTCTTTCGTGTGAAACGGCGACTTATGAGAAATGACGATAAAATTGCTGTTTAAAACATGCAAAAACATAGAAAAACGCTGTTTTCAACTATTCAAACTGACAAATTCATGTTTCTTTCGTGCGAAACGGCGATTTATGAGAAATGACGATAAAATTGCTGTTTTAAACTTGCAAAAACATAGAAAAACGCTGTTTTCAACTATTCAAACTGATAAATTCATGTTTCTTTCGTGTGAAACGGCGATTTATGGGAAATGACGATAAAATTGCTGTTTTAAACTTGCAAAAACATAAAAAAACGTTGTTTTCAAATATTCAAACTGATAAATTCAGGTTTCTTTCGTTCGAAACGGTAGATTTTTGTGAAATCACTATAAAACTGCTGTTTTAAACTTGCAAAAACATAGAAAAACGCTGTTTTTAACTATTCAAACTGACAAATTCATGTTTCTTTCGTGCGAAACGGCGATTTATGAGAAATGACGATAAAATTGCTGTTTTAAACTTGCAAAAACATAGAAAAACGCTGTTTTGAACTACTCAAACTGACAAATTCATGTTTCTTTCGTGCGAAACGGCGATTTATGAGAAATGACGATAAAATTGCTGTTTTAAACTTGCAAAAACATAGAAAAACGCTGTTTTCAACTATTCAAACTGATAAATTCATGTTTCTTTCCTGTGAAACGGCGATTTATGGGAAATGACGATAAAATTGCTGTTTTAAACTTGCAAAAACATAGAAAACGCTGTTTTCAACTATTCAAACTGATAAATTCATGTTTCTTTCGTGTGAAACGGCGATTTATGGGAAATGACGATAAAATTGCTGTTTTAAACTTGCAAAAACATAAAAAAACGTTGTTTTCAAATATTCAAACTGATAAATTCAGGTTTCTTTCGTTCGAAACGGTAGATTTTTGTGAAATCACTATAAAACTGCTGTTTTAAACTTGCAAAAACATAGAAAAACGCTGTTTTTAACTATTCAAACTGACAAATTCATGTTTCTTTCGTGCGAAACGGCGATTTATGAGAAATGACGATAAAATTGCTGTTTTAAACTTGCAAAAACATAGAAAAACGCTGTTTTGAACTACTCAAACTGACAAATTCATGTTTCTTTCGTGCGAAACGGCGATTTATGAGAAATGACGATAAAATTGCTGTTTTAAACTTGCAAAAACATAGAAAAACGCTGTTTTCAACTATTCAAACTGATAAATTCATGTTTCTTTCCTGTGAAACGGCGATTTATGGGAAATGACGATAAAATTGCTGTTTTAAACTTGCAAAAACATAGAAAAACGCTGTTTTCAACTATTCAAACTGACAAATTCATGTTTCTTTCGTGTGAAACGGCGATTTATGAGAAATGACGATAAAATTGCTGTTTTAAACTTGCAAAAACATAGACAAACGCTGTTTTTAACTATTCAAACTGATAAATTCAGGTTTTTTTCGTTCGAAACGGTGGATTTTTGTGAAATCACGATAAAACTGCTGTTTTAAACTTGCAAAAACATAGAAAAACGCTGTTTTGAACTATTCAAACTGACAAATTTATGTTTCTTTCGTGCGAAACGGCGATTTATGAGAAATGACGATAAAATTGCTGTTTTAAACTTGCAAAAATATAGAAAAACGCTGTTTTGAACTACTCAAACTGACAAATTCATGTTTCTTTCGTGTGAAACGGCGATTTATGAGAAATGACGATAAAATTGCTGTTTTAAACTTGCAAAAACATAGAAAACGCTGTTTTCAACTATTCAAACTGACAAATTCATGTTTCTTTCGTGCGAAACGGCGATTTATGAGAAATGACAATAAAATTGCTGTTTTAAACTTGCAAAAACATAGAAAAACGCTGTTTTCAACTATTCAAACTGATAAATTCATGTTTCTTTCGTGTGAAACGGCGATTTATGGGAAATGACGATAAAATTGCTGTTTTAAACTTGCAAAAACATAGAAAAACGCTGTTTTCAAATATTCAAACTGATAAATTCAGGTTTCTTTCGTTCGAAACGGTGGATTTTTGTGAAATCACTATAAAACTGCTGTTTTAAACTTGCAAAAACATAGAAAAACGCTGTTTTTAACTATTCAAACTGACAAATTCATGTTTCTTTCGTGCGAAACGGCGATTTATGAGAAATGACGATAAAATTGCTGTTTTAAACTTGCAAAAACATAGAAAAACGCTGTTTTGAACTACTCAAACTGACAAATTCATGTTTCTTTCGTGCGAAACGGAGATTTATGAGAAATGACGATAAAATTGCTGTTTTAAACTTGCAAAAACATAGAAAAACGCTGTTTTCAACTATTCAAACTGATAAATTCATGTTTCTTTCCTGTGAAACGGCGATTTATGGGAAATGACGATAAAATTGCTGTTTTAAACTTGCAAAAACATAGAAAAACGCTGTTTTTAACTATTCAAACTGATAAATTCATGTTTCTTTCGTGTGAAACGGCGATTTATGAGAAATGACGATAAAATTACTGTTTTAAACTTGCAAAAACATAGACAAACGCTGTTTTTAACTATTCAAACTGATAAATTCAGGTTTCTTTCGTTCGAAACGGTGGATTTTTGTGAAATCACGATAAAACTGCTGTTTTAAACTTGCAAAAACATAGAAAAACGCTGTTTTTAACTATTCAAACTGATAAATTCAGGTTTCTTTCGTTCGAAAGGGTGGATTTTTGTGAAATCACGATAAAACTGCTGTTGTAAACTTGCAAAAACATAGAAAAACCCTGTTTTGAACTATTCAAACTGACAAATTCATGTTTATTTCGTAAGAAACGGCGATTTTTTAAAAATGACAATAAAATTGCTGTTTTAAACTTGCAAAAACATAGAAAAACGCTGTTTTGAACTATTCAAACCGACAAATTAATGCTTCTTTCGTGTGAAACGGCGATTTATGAGAAATGACGATAAAATTGCTGTTTTAAACTTTCAAAAACATAGAAAAACTCTGTTTTTAACTATTCAAACTAATAAATTCAGGTTTCTTTCGTTCGAAACGGTGGATTTTTGTGAAATCACGATAAAACTGCTGTTTTAAACTTGCAAAAACATAGAAAAACGCTGTTTTCAACTATTCAAACTGATAAATTCATGTTTCTTTCGTGTGAAACGGCGATTTATGAAAAATGACGATAAAATTGCTGTTTTAAACTTGCAAAAACATAGAAAAAACTGTTTTCAACTATTCAAACTGACAAATTCATGTTTCTTTCGTGCGAAACGGAGATTTATGAGAAATGACGATAAAATTGCTGTTTTAAACTTGCAAAAACATAGAAAAACGCTGTTTTCAACTATTCAAACTGATAAATTCATGTTTCTTTCGTGTGAAACGGCGACTTATGAGAAATGACGATAAAATTGCTGTTTAAAACATGCAAAAACATAGAAAAACGCTGTTTTTAACTATTAAAACGGATGAATTCAGGTTTCTTTTGTTCGAAAGGGTGGATTTTTGTGAAATCACGATAAAACTGCTGTTTTAAACTTGCAAAAACTTAGAAAAACCCTGTTCTGAACTATTCAAACTGACAAATTCATGTTTCTTTTGTGTGAAACGGCGATTTATGAGAAATGACGATAAAATTGCTGTTTTAAACTTGCAAAAACATAGAAAAACGCTGTTTTGAACTATTCAAACTGACATATTCATGTTTCTTTCGTGTGAAACGGCGATTTATGAGAAATGACGATAAAATTGCTGTTTTAAACTTGCAAAAACATAGAAAAACGCTGTTTTTAACTATTCAAACTGATAAATTCAGGTTTCTTTCGTTCGAAACGGTAGATTTTTGTGAAATCACGATAAAACTGCTGTTTTAAACTTGCAAAAACATAGAAAAACGCTGTTTTGAACTATTCAAACTGACAAATTCATGTTTCTTTCGTGCGAAACGGCGATTTATGAGAAATGACAATAAAATTGCTGTTTTAAACTTGCAAAAACATAGAAAAACGCTGTTTTGAACTATTCAAACTGACAAATTCATGTTTCTTTCGTGTGAAACGGCGATTTATGAGAAATGACGATAAAAGTGCTGTTTTATACTTGCAAAAACATAGAAAAACGCTGTTTTCAACTATTCAAACTGACAAATTCATGTTTCTTTAGTGCGAAACGGCGATTTATGAGAAATGACGATAAAATTGCTGTTTTAAACTTGCAAAAACATAGAAAAACGCTGTTTTCAACTATTCAAACTGATAAATTCATGTTTCTTTCGTGTGAAACGGCGACTTATGAGAAATGACGATAAAATTGCTGTTTAAAACATGCAAAAACATAGAAAAACGCTGTTTTCAACTATTCAAACTGACAAATTCATGTTTCTTTCGTGCGAAACGGCGATTTATGAGAAATGACGATAAAATTGCTGTTTTAAACTTGCAAAAACATAGAAAAACGCTGTTTTCAACTATTCAAACTGATAAATTCATGTTTCTTTCGTGTGAAACGGCGATTTATGGGAAATGACGATAAAATTGCTGTTTTAAACTTGCAAAAACATAAAAAAACGTTGTTTTCAAATATTCAAACTGATAAATTCAGGTTTCTTTCGTTCGAAACGGTAGATTTTTGTGAAATCACTATAAAACTGCTGTTTTAAACTTGCAAAAACATAGAAAAACGCTGTTTTTAACTATTCAAACTGACAAATTCATGTTTCTTTCGTGCGAAACGGCGATTTATGAGAAATGACGATAAAATTGCTGTTTTAAACTTGCAAAAACATAGAAAAACGCTGTTTTGAACTACTCAAACTGACAAATTCATGTTTCTTTCGTGCGAAACGGCGATTTATGAGAAATGACGATAAAATTGCTGTTTTAAACTTGCAAAAACATAGAAAAACGCTGTTTTCAACTATTCAAACTGATAAATTCATGTTTCTTTCCTGTGAAACGGCGATTTATGGGAAATGACGATAAAATTGCTGTTTTAAACTTGCAAAAACATAGAAAAACGCTGTTTTCAACTATTCAAACTGACAAATTCATGTTTCTTTCGTGTGAAACGGCGATTTATGAGAAATGACGATAAAATTGCTGTTTTAAACTTGCAAAAACATAGACAAACGCTGTTTTTAACTATTCAAACTGATAAATTCAGGTTTTTTTCGTTCGAAACGGTGGATTTTTGTGAAATCACGATAAAACTGCTGTTTTAAACTTGCAAAAACATAGAAAAACGCTGTTTTGAACTATTCAAACTGACAAATTTATGTTTCTTTCGTGCGAAACGGCGATTTATGAGAAATGACGATAAAATTGCTGTTTTAAACTTGCAAAAATATAGAAAAACGCTGTTTTGAACTACTCAAACTGACAAATTCATGTTTCTTTCGTGTGAAACGGCGATTTATGAGAAATGACGATAAAATTGCTGTTTTAAACTTGCAAAAACATAGAAAACGCTGTTTTCAACTATTCAAACTGACAAATTCATGTTTCTTTCGTGCGAAACGGCGATTTATGAGAAATGACAATAAAATTGCTGTTTTAAACTTGCAAAAACATAGAAAAACGCTGTTTTCAACTATTCAAACTGATAAATTCATGTTTCTTTCGTGTGAAACGGCGATTTATGGGAAATGACGATAAAATTGCTGTTTTAAACTTGCAAAAACATAGAAAAACGCTGTTTTCAAATATTCAAACTGATAAATTCAGGTTTCTTTCGTTCGAAACGGTGGATTTTTGTGAAATCACTATAAAACTGCTGTTTTAAACTTGCAAAAACATAGAAAAACGCTGTTTTTAACTATTCAAACTGACAAATTCATGTTTCTTTCGTGCGAAACGGCGATTTATGAGAAATGACGATAAAATTGCTGTTTTAAACTTGCAAAAACATAGAAAAACGCTGTTTTGAACTACTCAAACTGACAAATTCATGTTTCTTTCGTGCGAAACGGAGATTTATGAGAAATGACGATAAAATTGCTGTTTTAAACTTGCAAAAACATAGAAAAACGCTGTTTTCAACTATTCAAACTGATAAATTCATGTTTCTTTCCTGTGAAACGGCGATTTATGGGAAATGACGATAAAATTGCTGTTTTAAACTTGCAAAAACATAGTAAAACGCTGTTTTTAACTATTCAAACTGATAAATTCATGTTTCTTTCGTGTGAAACGGCGATTTATGAGAAATGACGATAAAATTGCTGTTTTAAACTTGCAAAAACATAGACAAACGCTGTTTTAAACTATTCAAACTGATAAATTCAGGTTTCTTTCGTTCGAAACGGTGGATTTTTGTGAAATCACGATAAAACTGCTGTTTTAAACTTGCAAAAACATAGAAAAACGCTGTTTTTAACTATTCAAACTGATAAATTCAGGTTTCTTTCGTTCGAAAGGGTGGATTTTTGTGAAATCACGATAAAACTGCTGTTGTAAACTTGCAAAAACATAGAAAAACCCTGTTTTGAACTATTCAAACTGACAAATTCATGTTTATTTCGTAAGAAACGGCGATTTTTGAGAAATGACGATAAAATTGCTGTTTTAAACTTGCAAAAACATAGAAAAACGCTGTTTTGAACTATTCAAACCGACAAATTAATGCTTCTTTCGTGTGAAACGGCGATTTATGAGAAATGACGATAAAATTGCTGTTTTAAACTTTCAAAAACATAGAAAAACGCTGTTTTTAACTATTCAAACTAATAAATTCAGGTTTCTTTCGTTCGAAACGGTGGATTTTTGTGAAATCACGATAAAACTGCTGTTTTAAACTTGCAAAAACATAGAAAAACGCTGTTTTCAACTATTCAAACTGATAAATTCATGTTTCTTTCGTGTGAAACGGCGATTTATGAAAAATGACGATAAAATTGCTGTTTTAAACTTGCAAAAACATAGAAAAAACTGTTTTCAACTATTCAAACTGACAAATTCATGTTTCTTTCGTGTGAAACGGCGATTTATGAGAAATGACGATAAATTTGCTGTTTTAAACTTGCAAAAACATAGAAAAACGCTGTTTTCAACTATTCAAACTGATAAATTCATGTTTCTTTCGTGTGAAACGGCGATTTATGAGAAATGACGATAAAATTGCTGTTTTATACTTGCAAAAACATAGAAAAACGCTGTTTTTAACTATTCAAACTGATAAATTCAGGTTTCTTTCGTTCGAAAGGGTGGATTTTTGTGAAATCACGATAAAACTACTGTTTTAAACTTGCAAAAACATAGAAAAACCCTGTTTTCAACTATTCAAACTGATAAATTCATGTTTCTTTCGTGTGAAACGGCGATTTATGGGAAATGACGATAAAATTGCTGTTTTAAACTTGCAAAAACATAGAAAAACGCTGTTTTCAACTATTCAAACTGATAAATTCAGGTTTCTTTCGTTCGAAACGGTGGATTTTTGTGAAATCACGATAAAACTGCTGTTTTAAACTTGCAAAAACATAGAAAAACGCTGTTTTGAACTATTCAAACTGACAAATTCATGTTTCTTTCGTGCGAAACGGCGATTTATGAGAAATGACAATAAAATTGCTGTTTTAAACTTGCAAAAAAATAGAAAAACGCTGTTTTGAACTATTCAAACTGACAAATTCATGTTTCTTTCGTGTGAAACGGCGATTTATGAGAAATGACGATAAAAGTGCTGTTTTATACTTGCAAAAACATAGAAAAACGCTGTTTTCAACTATTCAAACTGATAAATTCATGTTTCTTTCGTGCGAAACGGCGATTTATGAGAAATGACGATAAAATTGCTGTTTTAAACTTGCAAAAACATAGAAAAACGCTGTTTTCAACTATTCAAACTAATAAATTCATGTTTCTTTCGTGTGAAACGGCGACTTATGAGAAATGACGATAAAATTGCTGTTTAAAACATGCAAAAACATAGAAAAACGCTGTTTTTAACTATTCAAACTGATAAATTCAGGTTTCTTTCGTTCGAAACGGTGGATTTTTGTGAAATCACGATAAAACTGCTGTTTTAAACTTGCAAAAACATAGAAAAAAGCTGTTTTGAACTATTCAAACTGACAAATTCATGTTTCTTTCGTGCGAAACGGCGATTTATGAGAAATGACGATAAAATTCCTGTTTTAAACTTACAAAAATATAGAAAAACGCTGTTTTGAACTACTCAAACTGACAAATTCATGTTTCTTTCGTGTGAAACGGCGATTTATGAGAAATGACGATAAAATTGCTGTTTTAAACTTGCAAAAACATAGAAAAACGCTGTTTTCAACTATTCAAACTGACAAATTCATGTTTCTTTCGTGCGAAACGGCGATTTATGAGAAATGACGATAAAATTGCTGTTTTAAACTTGCAAAAACATAGAAAAACGCTGTTTTCAACTATTCAAACTGATAAATTCATGTTTCTTTCGTGTGAAACGGCGATTTATGGGAAATGACGATAAAATTGCTGTTTTAAACTTGCAAAAACATAGAAAAACGTTGTTTTCAAATATTCAAACTGATAAATTCAGGTTTCTTTCGTTCGAAACGGTAGATTTTTGTGAAATCACTATAAAACTGCTGTTTTAAACTTGCAAAAACATAGAAAAACGCTGTTTTTAACTATTCAAACTGACAAATTCATGTTTCTTTCGTGCGAAACGGCGATTTATGAGAAATGACGATAAAATTGCTGTTTTAAACTTGCAAAAACATAGAAAAACGCTGTTTTGAACTACTCAAACTGACAAATTCATGTTTCTTTCGTGCGAAACGGCGATTTATGAGAAATGACGATAAAATTGCTGTTTTAAACTTGCAAAAACATAGAAAAACGCTGTTTTCAACTATTCAAACTGATAAATTCATGTTTCTTTCCTGTGAAACGGCGATTTATGGGAAATGACGATAAAATTGCTGTTTTAAACTTGCAAAAACATAGAAAAACGCTGTTTTCAACTATTCAAACTGACAAATTCATGTTTCTTTTGTGTGAAACGGCGATTTATGAGAAATGACGATAAAATTGCTGTTTTAAACTTGCAAAAACATAGACAAACGCTGTTTTTAACTATTCAAACTGTTAAATTCAGGTTTCTTTCGTTCGAAACGGTGGATTTTTGTGAAATCACGATAAAACTGCTGTTTTAAACTTGCAAAAACATAGAAAAACGCTGTTTTGAACTATTAAAACTGACAAATTCATGTTTCTTTCGTGCGAAACGGCGATTTATGAGTAATGACGATAAAATTGCTGTTTTAAACTTGCAAAAATATAGAAAAACGCTGTTTTGAACTACTCAAACTGACAAATTCATGTTTCTTTCGTGTGAAATTGCGATTTATGAGAAATGACGATAAAATTGCTGTTTTAAACTTGCAAAAACATAGAAAACGCTGTTTTCAACTATTCAAATTGACAAATTCATGTTTCTTTCGTGCGAAACGGCGATTTATGAGAAATGACGATAAAATTGCTGTTTTAAACTTGCAAAACATAGAAAAACGCTGTTTTCAACTATTCAAACTGATAAATTCATGTTTCTTTCGTGTGAAACGGCGATTTATGGGAAATGACGATAAAATTGCTGTTTTAAACTTGCAAAAACATAGAAAAACGCTGTTTTCAAATATTCAAACTGATAAATTCAGGTTTCTTTCGTTCGAAACGGTGGATTTTTGTGAAATCACTATAAAACTGCTGTTTTAAACTTGCAAAAACATAGAAAAACGCTGTTTTTAACTATTCAAACTGACAAATTCATGTTTCTTTCGTGCGAAACGGCGATTTATGAGAAATGACGATAAAATTGCTGTTTTAAACTTGCAAAAACATAGAAAAACGCTGTTTTGAACTACTCAAACTGACAAATTCATGTTTCTTTCGTGCGAAACGGCGATTTATGAGAAATGACGATAAAATTGCTGTTTTAAACTTGCAAAAACATAGAAAAACGCTGTTTTCAACTATTCAAACTGATAAATTCATGTTTCTTTCCTGTGAAACGGCGATTTATGGGAAATGACGATAAAATTGCTGTTTTAAACTTGCAAAAACATAGAAAAACGCTGTTTTCAACTATTCAAACTGACAAATTCATGTTTCTTTCGTGTGAAACGGCGATTTATGAGAAATGACGATAAAATTGCTGTTTTAAACTTGCAAAAACATAGACAAACGCTGTTTTTAACTATTCAAACTGATAAATTCAGGTTTCTTTCGTTCGAAACGGTGGATTTTTGTGAAATCACGATAAAACTGCTGTTTTAAACTAGCAAAAACATAGAAAAACGCTGTTTTGAACTATTCAAACTGACAAATTCATGTTTCTTTCGTGCGAAACGGCGATTTATGAGAAATGACGATAAAATTGCTGTTTTAAACTTGCAAAAATATAGAAAAACGCTGTTTTGAACTACTCAAACTGACAAATTCATGTTTCTTTCGTGTGAAACGGCGATTTATGAGAAATGACGATAAAATTGCTGTTTTAAACTTGCAAAAACATAGAAAACGCTGTTTTCAACTATTCAAACTGACAAATTCATGTTTCTTTCGTGCGAAACGGCGATTTATGAGAAATGACGATAAAATTGCTGTTTTAAACTTGCAAAAACATAGAAAAACGCTGTTTTCAACTATTCAAACTGATAAATTCATGTTTCTTTCGTGTGAAACGGCGATTTATGGGAAATGACGATAAAATTGCTGTTTTAAACCTGCAAAAACATAGAAAAACGCTGTTTTCAAATATTCAAACTGATAAATTCAGGTTTCTTTCGTTCGAAACGGTGGATTTTTGTGAAATCACTATAAAACTGCTGTTTTAAACTTGCAAAAACATAGAAAAACGCTGTTTTTAACTATTCAAACTGACAAATTCATGTTTCTTTCGTGCGAAACGGCGATTTATGAGAAATGACGATAAAATTGCTGTTTTAAACTTGCAAAAACATAGAAAAACGCTGTTTTGAACTACTCAAACTGACAAATTCATGTTTCTTTCGTGTGAAACGGCGATTTATGAGAAATGACGATAAAATTGCTGTTTTAAACTTGCAAAAACATAGAAAACGCTGTTTTCAACTATTCAAACTGACAAATTCATGTTTCTTTCGTGCGAAACGGCGATTTATGAGAAATGACGATAAAATTGCTGTTTTAAACTTGCAAAAACATAGAAAAACGCTGTTTTCAACTATTCAAACTGATAAATTCATGTTTCTTTCCTGTGAAACGGCGATTTATGGGAAATGACGATAAAATTGCTGTTTTAAACTTGCAAAAACATAGAAAAACGCTGTTTTCAACTATTCAAACTGACAAATTCATGTTTCTTTCGTGTGAAACGGCGATTTATGAGAAATGACGATAAAATTGCTGTTTTAAACTTGCAAAAACATAGACAAACGCTGTTTTTAACTATTCAAACTGATAAATTCAGGTTTCTTTCGTTCGAAACGGTGGATTTTTGTGAAATCACGATAAAACTGCTGTTTTAAACTTGAAAAAACATAGAAAAACGCTGTTTTTAACTATTCAAACTGATAAATTCAGGTTTCTTTCGTTCAAAAGGGTGGATTTTTGTGAAATCACGATAAAACTGCTGTTTTAAACTTGCAAAAACATAGAAAAACCCTGTTTTGAACTATTCAAACTGACAAATTCATGTTTATTTCGTGTGAAACGGCGATTTTTGAGAAATGACGATAAAATTGCTGTTTGAAACTTGCAAAAACATAGAAAAACGCTGTTTTGAACTATTCAAACCGACAAATTAATGCTTCTTTCGTGTGAAACGGCGATTTATGAGAAATGACGATAAAATTGCTGTTTTAAACTTTCAAAAACATAGAAAAACGCTGTTTTTAACTATTCAAACTAATAAATTCAGGTTTCTTTCGTTCGAAACGGTGGATTTTTGTGAAATCACGATAAAACTGCTGTTTTAAACTTGCAAAAACATAGAAAAACGCTGTTTTTAACTATTCAAACTGATAAATTCATGTTTCTTTCGTGTGAAACGGCGATTTATGAGAAATGACGATAAAATTGCTGTTTTAAACTTGCAAAAACATAGAAAAAAGCTGTTTTCAACTATTCAAACTGACAAATTCATGTTTCTTTCGTGTGAAACGGCGATTTATGAGAAATGACGATAAATTTGCTGTTTTAAACTTGCAAAAACATAGAAAAACGCTGTTTTCAACTATTCAAACTGATAAATTCATGTTTCTTTCGTGTGAAACGGCGATTTATGAGAAATGACGATAAAATTGCTGTTTTATACTTGCAAAAACATAGAAAAACGCTGTTTTTAACTATTCAAACTGATAAATTTAGGTTTCTTTCGTTCGAAAGGGTGGATTTTTGTGAAATCACGATAAAACTACTATTTTAAACTTGCAAAAACATAGAAAAACCCTGTTTTCAACTATTCAAACTGATAAATTCATGTTTCTTTCGTGTGAAACGGCGATTTATGGGAAATGACGATAAAATTGCTGTTTTAAACTTGCAAAAACATAGAAAAACGCTGTTTTCAACTATTCAAACTGATAAATTCATGTTTCTTTCGTGTGAAACTACGATTTATGAGAATTGACGATAAAATTGCTGTTTTAAACTTACAAAAACATAGAAAAACGCTGTTTTCAACTATTCAAACTGACAAATTCAGGTTTCTTTCGTTCGAAACGGTGGATTTTTGTGAAATCACGATAAAACTGCTGTTTTAAACTTGCAAAAACATAGAAAAACGCTTTTTTGAACTATTCAAACTGACAAATTCATGTTTCTTTCGTGCAAAACGGCGATTTATGAGAAATGACGATATAATTGCTGTTTTAAACTTGCAAAAACATAGAAAAACGCTGTTTTGAACTACTCAAACTGACAAATTCATGTTTCTTTCGTGTGAAACGGCGATTTATGAGAAATGACGATAAAATTGCTGTTTTAAACTTGCAAAAACATAGAAAACGCTGTTTTCAACTATTCAAACTGACAAATTCATGTTTCTTTCGTGCGAAACGGCGATTTATGAGAAATGACGATAAAATTGCTGTTTTAAACTTGCAAAAACATAGAAAAACGCTGTTTTCAACTATTCAAACTGATAAATTCATGTTTCTTTCCTGTGAAACGGCGATTTATGGGAAATGACGATAAAATTGCTGTTTTAAACTTGCAAAAACATAGAAAAACGCTGTTTTCAACTATTCAAACTGACAAATTCATGTTTCTTTCGTGTGAAACGGCGATTTATGAGAAATGACGATAAAATTGCTGTTTTAAACTTGCAAAAACATAGACAAACGCTGTTTTTAACTATTCAAACTGATAAATTCAGGTTTCTTTCGTTCGAAACGGTGGATTTTTGTGAAATCACGATAAAACTGCTGTTTTAAACTTGAAAAAACATAGAAAAACGCTGTTTTTAACTATTCAAACTGATAAATTCAGGTTTCTTTCGTTCGAAAGGGTGGATTTTTGTGAAATCACGATAAAACTGCTGTTTTAAACTTGCAAAAACATAGAAAAACCCTTTTTGAACTATTCAAACTGACAAATTCATGTTTATTTCGTGTGAAACGGCGATTTTTGAGAAATGACGATAAAATTGCTGTTTGAAACTTGCAAAAACATAGAAAAACGCTGTTTTGAACTATTCAAACCGACAAATTAATGCTTCTTTCGTGTGAAACGGCGATTTATGAGAAATGACGATAAAATTGCTGTTTTAAACTTTCAAAAACATAGAAAAACGCTGTTTTTAACTATTCAAACTAATAAATTCAGGTTTCTTTCGTTCGAAACGGTGGATTTTTGTGAAATCACGATAAAACTGCTGTTTTAAACTTGCAAAAACATAGAAAAACGCTGTTTTTAACTATTCAAACTGATAAATTCATGTTTCTTTCGTGTGAAACGGCGATTTATGAGAAATGACGATAAAATTGCTGTTTTAAACTTGCAAAAACATAGAAAAAAGCTGTTTTCAACTATTCAAACTGACAAATTCATGTTTCTTTCGTGTGAAACGGCGATTTATGAGAAATGACGATAAATTTGCTGTTTTAAACTTGCAAAAACATAGAAAAACGCTGTTTTCAACTATTCAAACTGATAAATTCATGTTTCTTTCGTGTGAAACGGCGATTTATGAGAAATGACGATAAAATTGCTGTTTTATACTTGCAAAAACATAGAAAAACGCTGTTTTTAACTATTCAAACTGATAAATTTAGGTTTCTTTCGTTCGAAAGGGTGGATTTTTGTGAAATCACGATAAAACTACTATTTTAAACTTGCAAAAACATAGAAAAACCCTGTTTTTAACTATTCAAACTGATAAATTCATGTTTCTTTCGTGTGAAACGGCGATTTATGGGAAATGACGATAAAATTGCTGTTTTAAACTTGCAAAAACATAGAAAAACGCTGTTTTCAACTATTCAAACTGATAAATTCATGTTTCTTTCGTGTGAAACTACGATTTATGAGAATTGACGATAAAATTGCTGTTTTAAACTTACAAAAACATAGAAAAACGCTGTTTTCAACTATTCAAACTGACAAATTCAGGTTTCTTTCGTTCGAAACGGTGGATTTTTGTGAAATCACGATAAAACTGCTGTTTTAAACTTGCAAAAACATAGAAAAACGCTTTTTTGAACTATTCAAACTGACAAATTCATGTTTCTTTCGTGCGAAACGGCGATTTATGAGAAATGACGATAAAATTGCTGTTTTAAACTTGCAAAAACATAGAAAAACGCTGTTTTGAACTATTCAAACTTACAAATTCATGTTTCTTTCGTGTGAAACGGCGATTTATGAAAAATGACGATAAAATTGCTGTTTTAAACTTGCAAAAACATAGAAAAACGCTGTTTTCAACTATTCAAACTGACAAATTCATGTTTCTTTCGTGCGAAACGGCGATTTATGAGAAATGACGATAAAATTGCTGTTTTAAACTTGCAAAAACATAGAAAAACGCTGTTCTCAACTATTCAAACTGATAAATTCATGTTTCTTTCGTGTGAAACGGCGATTTATGAGAAATGACGATAAAATTGCTGTTTTAAACTTGCAAAAACATAGAAAAACGCAGTTTTCAACTATTCAAACTGATAAATTCATGTTTCTTTCGTGTGAAACGGCGATTTATGAGAAATGACGATAAAATTGCTGTTTTAAACTTGCAAAAACATAGAAAAACGCTGTATTCAACTATTCAAACTGATAAATTCATGTTTCTTTCGTGTGAAACGGCGATTTATGAGAAATGACGATAAAATTGCTGTTTTAAACTTGCAAAAACATAGAAAAACGCTGTTTTGAACTATTCAAACTTACAAATTCATGTTTCTTTCGTGTGAAACGGCGATTTATGAAAAATGACGATAAAATTGCTGTTTTAAACTTGCAAAAACATAGAAAAACGCTGTTTTCAACTATTCAAACTGATAAATTCATGTTTCTTTCGTGTGAAACTACGATTTATGAGAATTGACGATAAAATTGCTGTTTTAAACTTACAAAAACATAGAAAAACGCTGTTTTCAACTATTCAAACTGACAAATTCAGGTTTCTTTCGTTCGAAACGGTGGATTTTTGTGAAATCACGATAAAACTGCTGTTTTAAACTTGCAAAAACATAGAAAAACGCTTTTTTGAACTATTCAAACTGACAAATTCATGTTTCTTTCGTGCGAAACGGCGATTTATGAGAAATGACGATAAAATTGCTGTTTTAAACTTGCAAAAACATAGAAAAACGCTGTTTTGAACTATTCAAACTTACAAATTCATGTTTCTTTCGTGTGAAACGGCGATTTATGAAAAATGACGATAAAATTGCTGTTTTAAACTTGCAAAAACATAGAAAAACGCTGTTTTCAACTATTCAAACTGACAAATTCATGTTTCTTTCGTGCGAAACGGCGATTTATGAGAAATGACGATAAAATTGCTGTTTTAAACTTGCAAAAACATAGAAAAACGCTGTTCTCAACTATTCAAACTGATAAATTCATGTTTCTTTCGTGTGAAGCGGCGATTTATGAGAAATGACGATAAAATTGCTGTTTTAAACTTGCAAAAACATAGAAAAACGCAGTTTTCAACTATTCAAACTGATAAATTCATGTTTCTTTCGTGTGAAACGGCGATTTATGAGAAATGACGATAAAATTGCTGTTTTAAACTTGCAAAAACATAGAAAAACGCTGTTTTCAACTATTCAAACTGATAAATTCATGTCTCTTTCGTGTGAAACGGCGATTTATGAGAAATGACGATAAAATTGCTGTTTTATACTTGCAAAAACATAGAAAAACGCTGTTTTTAACTATTCAAACTGATAAACTCAGGTTTCTTTCGTTCGAAAGGGTGGATTTTTGTGAAATCACGATAAAACTGCTGTTTTAAACTTGCCAAAACATAGAAAAACCCTGTTTTGAACTATTCAAACTGACAAATTCATGTTTATTTCGTGTGAAACGGCGATTTATGAGAAATGACGATAAAATTGCTGTTTTAAACTTGCAAAAACATAGAAAAACGCTGTTTTGAACTATTCAAACTGACAAATTCATGTTTCTTTCGTGTGAAACGGCGATTTATGAGAAATGACGATAAAATTGCTGTTTTCAACTTGCAAAAACATAGAAAAACGCTGTTTTTAACTATTCAAACTGATAAATTCAGGTTTCTTTCGTTCGAAACGGTGGATTTTTGTGAAATCACGATAAAACTGCTGTTTTAAACTTGCAAAAACATAGAAAAACGCTGTTTTGAACTATTCAAACTGACAAATTCATGTTTCTTTCGTGCGAAACGGCGATTTATGAGAAATGACGATAAAATTGCTGTTTTAAACCTGCAAAAACATAGAAAAACGCTGTTTTGAACTATTCAAACTGACAAATTCATGTTTCTTTCGTGTGAAACGGCGATTTATGAGAAATGACGATAAAATTGCTGTTTTAAACTTGCAAAAACATAGAAAAACGCAGTTTTCAACTATTCAAACTGATAAATTCATGTTTCTTTCGTGTGAAACGGCGATTTATGAGAAATGACGATAAAATTGCTGTTTTAAACTTGCAAAAACATAGAAAAACGCTGTTTTCAACTATTCAAACTGATAAATTCATGTCTCTTTCGTGTGAAACGGCGATTTATGAGAAATGACGATAAAATTGCTGTTTTATACTTGCAAAAACATAGAAAAACGCTGTTTTTAACTATTCAAACTGATAAACTCAGGTTTCTTTCGTTCGAAAGGGTGGATTTTTGTGAAATCACGATAAAACTGCTGTTTTAAACTTGCCAAAACATAGAAAAACCCTGTTTTGAACTATTCAAACTGACAAATTCATGTTTATTTCGTGTGAAACGGCGATTTATGAGAAATGACGATAAAATTGCTGTTTTAAAGTTGCAAAAACATAGAAAAACGCTGTTTTGAACTATTCAAACTGACAAATTCATGTTTCTTTCGTGTGAAACGGCGATTTATGAGAAATGACGATAAAATTGCTGTTTTCAACTTGCAAAAACATAGAAAAACGCTGTTTTTAACTATTCAAACTGATAAATTCAGGTTTCTTTCGTTCGAAACGGTGGATTTTTGTGAAATCACGATAAAACTGCTGTTTTAAACTTGCAAAAACATAGAAAAACGCTGTTTTGAACTATTCAAACTGACAAATTCATGTTTCTTTCGTGCGAAACGGCGATTTATGAGAAATGACGATAAAATTGCTGTTTTAAACCTGCAAAAACATAGAAAAACGCTGTTTTGAACTATTCAAACTGACAAATTCATGTTTCTTTCGTGTGAAACGGCGATTTATGAGAAATGACGATAAAATTGCTGTTTTAAACTTGCAAAAACATAAAAAAAAGCTGTTTTTAACTATTCAAACTGATAAATTCAGGTTTCTTTCGTTCGAAACGGTGGATTTTTGTGAAATCACGATAAAACTGCTGTTTTAAACTTGAAGAAACATAGAAAAACGCTGTTTTGAACTATTCAACCTGACAAATTCATGTTTCTTTCGTGTGAAACGGCGATTTATGAGAAATGACGATAAAATTGCTGTTTTAAACTTGCAAAAACATAGAAAAACGCTGTTTTGAACTATTCAAACTGACAAATTCATGTTTCTTTCGTGTGAAGCGGCGATTTATGAGAAATGACGATAAAATTGCTGTTTTATACTTGCAAAAACATAGAAAAACGCAGTTTTCAACTATTCAAACTGATAAATTCATGTTTCTTTCGTGTGAAACGGCGATTTATGAGAAATGACGATAAAATTGCTGTTTTAAACTTGCAAAAACATAGAAAAACGCTGTTTTGAACTATTCAAACTGACAAATTCATGTTTCTTTCGTGTGAATCGGCGATTTATGAGAAATGACGATAAAATTGCTGTTTTAAACTTGCAAAAACATAGAAAAACGCAGTTTTCAACTATTTAAACTGATAAATTCATGTTTCTTTCGTGTGAAACGGCGATTTATGAGAATTGACGATAAAATTGCTGTTTTAAACTTGCAAAAACATAGAAAAACGCTGTTTTGAACTATTCAAACTGACAAATTCATGTTTCTTTCGTGTGAAACGGCGATTTATGAGAAATGACGATAAAATTGCTGTTTTAAACTTGCAAAAACATAGAAAAACGCTGTTTTGAACTATTCAAACTGACAAATTCATGTTTCTTTCGTGTGAAACGGCGATTTATGAGAAATGACGATAAAATTGCTGTTTTAAACTTGCAAAAACATAAAAAAACGCTGTTTTGAACTATTCAAACTGACAAATTCATGTTTATTTCGTGTGAAACGGCGATTTATGAGAAATGACGATAAAATTGCTGTTTTAATCTTGCAAAAATATAGAAAAACGCTGTTTTGAACTATTCAAACTGACAAATTCATGTTTCTTTTGAGTGAAACGGCGATTTATGAGAAATGACGATAAAATTGCTGTTTTAAACTTGCAAAAACATAGAAAAACGCTGTTTTTAACTATTTAAACTGATAAATTCAGGTTTCTTTCGTTCGAAACGCTGGATTTTTGTGAAATCACGATAAAACTGCTGTTTTAAACTTGCAAAAACATAGAAAAACGCTGTTTTGAACTATTCAAACTGACAAATTCATGTTTCTTTCGTGCGAAACGGCGATTTATGAGAAATGACGATAAAATTGCTGATTTAAACTTGCAAAAACATAGAAAAACGCTGTTTTCAACTATTCAAACTGTTAAATTCATGTTTCTTTCGTGTGAAACGGCGATTTATAAGAAATGACGATAAAATTGCTGTTTTATACTTGCAAAAACATAGAAAAACGCTGTTTTTAACTATTCAAACTGATAAATTCAGGTTTCTTTCGTTCGAAAGGGTGGATTTTTGTGAAATCACGATAAAACTGCTGTTTTAAACTTGCCAAATCATAGAAAAACCCTGTTTTGCACTATTCAAACTGACAAATTTATGTTTATTTCGAGTGAAACGGCGATTTATGAGAAATGACGATAAAATTGCTGTTTTAAACTTGCAAAAATATAGAAAAACGCTGTTTTGAACTATTCAAACTGACAAATTCATGTTTCTTTCGAGTGAAACGGCGATGTATGAGAAATGACGATAAAATTGCTGTTTTAAACTTGCAAAAACATAGAAAAACGCTGTTTTTAACTATTCAAACTGATAAATTCAGGTTTCTTTCGTTCGAAACGGTGGGTTTTTGTGAAATCACGATAAAACTGCTGTTTTAAACTTGCAAAAACATAGAAAAACGCTGTTTTGAACTATTCAAACTGACAAATTCATGTTTCTTTCGTGCGAAACGGCGATTTATGAGAAATGACGATAAAATTGCTGTTTTAAACTTGCAAAAACATAGAAAACGCTGTTTTGAACTATTCAAACTGACAAATTCATGTTTCTTTCGTGTGAAACGGCGATTCATGAGAAATGACGATAAAATTGCTGTTTTAAACTTGCAAAAACATAGAAAAACGCTGTTTTCAACTATTCAAACTGACAAATTCATGTTTCTTTCGTGCGAAACGGCGATTTATGAGAAATGACGATAAAATTGCTGTTTTAAACTTGCAAAAACATAGAAAAACGCTGTTTTGAACTATTCAAACTGACAAATTCAAGTTTCTTTCGTGTGAAACGGCGATTTATGAGAAATGACGATAAAATTGCTGTTTTAAACTTGCAAAAACATAGAAAAGCGCAGTTTTCAACTATTCAAACTGATAAATTCATGTTTCTTTCGTGTGAAACGGCGATTTATGAGAAATGACGATAAAATTGCTTGTTTTAAACTTGCAAAAACATAGAAAAACGCTGTTTTGAACTATTCAAACTGAAAAATTCATGTTTCTTTCGTGTGAAACGGCGATTTATGAGAAATGACGATAAAATTGCTGTTTTAAACTTGCAAAAACATAGAAAAACGCTGTTTTGAACTATTCAAACTGAAAAATTCATGTTTCTTTCGTGTGAAACGGCGATTTATGAGAAATGACGATAAAATTGCTGTTTTAAACTTGCAAAAACATAGAAAAACCCTGTTTTGAACTATTCAAACTGACAAATTCATGTTTCTTTCGTGTGAAACGGCAATTTATGAGAAATGACAATAAAATTGCTGTTTTCAACTTGCAAAAACATAGAAAAACGCTGTTTTTAACTATTCAAACTGATAAATTCAGGTTTCTTTCGTTCGAAACGGTAGATTTTTGTGAAATCACGATAAAACTGCTGTTTTAAATTTGCAAAAACATAGAAAAACGCTGTTTTGAACTATTCAAACTGTCAAATTCATGTTTCTTCTGTGCGAAACAGCGATTTATGAGAAATGACGATAAAATTGCTGTTTTAAACTTGCAAAAACATAGAAAAACGCTGTTTTGAACTATTCAAACTGACAATTTCATGTTTCTTTCGTGTGAAACGGCGATTTATGAGAAATGACGATAAAATTCCTGTTTTAAACTTGCAAAAGCATAGAAAAATGCTGTTTTGAACTATTCAAACTGACAAATTCATGTTTCTTTCGTGTGAAACGGCGATTTATGAGAAATGACGATAAAATTGCTGTTTTAAACTTGCAAAAACATAGAAAAACGTTGTTTTCAAGTATTCAAACTGATAAATTCATGTTTCTTTCGTGTGAAACTGCGATTTATGAGAAATGACGATTAAATTGCTGTTTTAAACTTGCAAAAACATAGAAAAACGCTGTTTTTAACCATTCAAACTGATAAATTCAGGTTTCTTTCGTTCGAAAGGGTGGATTTTTGTGAAATCACGATAAAACTGCTGTTTTAAACTTACAAAAACATAGAAAAACCCTGTTTTGAACTATTCAAACTGACAAATTTATGTTTCTTTCGTGTGAAACGGCGATTTATGAGAAATAACGATAAAATTGCTGTTTTAAACTTGCAAATACATAGAAAAACGCTGTTTTCAACTATTCAAACTGACAAATTCATGTTTCTTTCGTGCGAAACGGCGATTTATGAGAAATGCGATAAAATTGCTGTTTTAAACTTGCAAAAACATAGAAAAACGCTGTTTTCAACTATTCAAACTGATAAATTTATGTTTCTTTCGTGTGAAACGGCGATTTATGAGAAATGACGATAAAATTGCTGTTTTAAACTTGCAAAAACATAGAAAAACGCTGTTTTTAACTATTCAAACTGACAAATTCATGTTTCTTTTGAGTGAAACGGCGATTTATGAGAAATGACGATAAAATTGCTGTTTTAAACTTGCAAAAACATAGAAAAACGCTGTTTTTAACTATTTAAACTGATAAATTCAGGTTTCTTTCGTTCGAAACGCTGGATTTTTGTGAAATCACGATAAAACTGCTGTTTTAAACTTGCAAAAACATAGAAAAACGCTGTTTTGAACTATTCAAACTGACAAATTCATGTTTCTTTCGTGCGAAACGGCGATTTATGAGAAATGACGATAAAATTGCTGATTTAAACTTGCAAAAACATAGAAAAACGCTGTTTTCAACTATTCAAACTGTTAAATTCATGTTTCTTTCGTGTGAAACGGCGATTTATAAGAAATGACGATAAAATTGCTGTTTTATACTTGCAAAAACATAGAAAAACGCTGTTTTTAACTATTCAAACTGATAAATTCAGGTTTCTTTCGTTCGAAAGGGTGGATTTTTGTGAAATCACGATAAAACTGCTGTTTTAAACTTGCCAAATCATAGAAAAACCCTGTTTTGCACTATTCAAACTGACAAATTTATGTTTATTTCGAGTGAAACGGCGATTTATGAGAAATGACGATAAAATTGCTGTTTTAAACTTGCAAAAATATAGAAAAACGCTGTTTTGAACTATTCAAACTGACAAATTCATGTTTCTTTCGAGTGAAACGGCGATGTATGAGAAATGACGATAAAATTGCTGTTTTAAACTTGCAAAAACATAGAAAAACGCTGTTTTTAACTATTCAAACTGATAAATTCAGGTTTCTTTCGTTCGAAACGGTGGGTTTTTGTGAAATCACGATAAAACTGCTGTTTTAAACTTGCAAAAACATAGAAAAACGCTGTTTTGAACTATTCAAACTGACAAATTCATGTTTCTTTCGTGCGAAACGGCGATTTATGAGAAATGACGATAAAATTGCTGTTTTAAACTTGCAAAAACATAGAAAACGCTGTTTTGAACTATTCAAACTGACAAATTCATGTTTCTTTCGTGTGAAACGGCGATTCATGAGAAATGACGATAAAATTGCTGTTTTAAACTTGCAAAAACATAGAAAAACGCTGTTTTCAACTATTCAAACTGACAAATTCATGTTTCTTTCGTGCGAAACGGCGATTTATGAGAAATGACGATAAAATTGCTGTTTTAAACTTGCAAAAACATAGAAAAACGCTGTTTTGAACTATTCAAACTGACAAATTCAAGTTTCTTTCGTGTGAAACGGCGATTTATGAGAAATGACGATAAAATTGCTGTTTTAAACTTGCAAAAACATAGAAAAGCGCAGTTTTCAACTATTCAAACTGATAAATTCATGTTTCTTTCGTGTGAAACGGCGATTTATGAGAAATGACGATAAAATTGCTTGTTTTAAACTTGCAAAAACATAGAAAAACGCTGTTTTGAACTATTCAAACTGAAAAATTCATGTTTCTTTCGTGTGAAACGGCGATTTATGAGAAATGACGATAAAATTGCTGTTTTAAACTTGCAAAAACATAGAAAAACGCTGTTTTGAACTATTCAAACTGAAAAATTCATGTTTCTTTCGTGTGAAACGGCGATTTATGAGAAATGACGATAAAATTGCTGTTTTAAACTTGCAAAAACATAGAAAAACCCTGTTTTGAACTATTCAAACTGACAAATTCATGTTTCTTTCGTGTGAAACGGCAATTTATGAGAAATGACAATAAAATTGCTGTTTTCAACTTGCAAAAACATAGAAAAACGCTGTTTTTAACTATTCAAACTGATAAATTCAGGTTTCTTTCGTTCGAAACGGTAGATTTTTGTGAAATCACGATAAAACTGCTGTTTTAAATTTGCAAAAACATAGAAAAACGCTGTTTTGAACTATTCAAACTGTCAAATTCATGTTTCTTCTGTGCGAAACAGCGATTTATGAGAAATGACGATAAAATTGCTGTTTTAAACTTGCAAAAACATAGAAAAACGCTGTTTTGAACTATTCAAACTGACAATTTCATGTTTCTTTCGTGTGAAACGGCGATTTATGAGAAATGACGATAAAATTCCTGTTTTAAACTTGCAAAAGCATAGAAAAATGCTGTTTTGAACTATTCAAACTGACAAATTCATGTTTCTTTCGTGTGAAACGGCGATTTATGAGAAATGACGATAAAATTGCTGTTTTAAACTTGCAAAAACATAGAAAAACGTTGTTTTCAAGTATTCAAACTGATAAATTCATGTTTCTTTCGTGTGAAACTGCGATTTATGAGAAATGACGATTAAATTGCTGTTTTAAACTTGCAAAAACATAGAAAAACGCTGTTTTTAACCATTCAAACTGATAAATTCAGGTTTCTTTCGTTCGAAAGGGTGGATTTTTGTGAAATCACGATAAAACTGCTGTTTTAAACTTACAAAAACATAGAAAAACCCTGTTTTGAACTATTCAAACTGACAAATTTATGTTTCTTTCGTGTGAAACGGCGATTTATGAGAAATAACGATAAAATTGCTGTTTTAAACTTGCAAATACATAGAAAAACGCTGTTTTCAACTATTCAAACTGACAAATTCATGTTTCTTTCGTGCGAAACGGCGATTTATGAGAAATGCGATAAAATTGCTGTTTTAAACTTGCAAAAACATAGAAAAACGCTGTTTTCAACTATTCAAACTGATAAATTTATGTTTCTTTCGTGTGAAACGGCGATTTATGAGAAATGACGATAAAATTGCTGTTTTAAACTTGCAAAAACATAGAAAAACGCTGTTTTTAACTATTCAAACTGACAAATTCATGTTTCTTTTGAGTGAAACGGCGATTTATGAGAAATGACGATAAAATTGCTGTTTTAAACTTGCAAAAACATAGAAAAACGCTGTTTTTAACTATTTAAACTGATAAATTCAGGTTTCTTTCGTTCGAAACGCTGGATTTTTGTGAAATCACGATAAAACTGCTGTTTTAAACTTGCAAAAACATAGAAAAACGCTGTTTTGAACTATTCAAACTGACAAATTCATGTTTCTTTCGTGCGAAACGGCGATTTATGAGAAATGACGATAAAATTGCTGATTTAAACTTGCAAAAACATAGAAAAACGCTGTTTTCAACTATTCAAACTGTTAAATTCATGTTTCTTTCGTGTGAAACGGCGATTTATAAGAAATGACGATAAAATTGCTGTTTTATACTTGCAAAAACATAGAAAAACGCTGTTTTTAACTATTCAAACTGATAAATTCAGGTTTCTTTCGTTCGAAAGGGTGGATTTTTGTGAAATCACGATAAAACTGCTGTTTTAAACTTGCCAAATCATAGAAAAACCCTGTTTTGCACTATTCAAACTGACAAATTTATGTTTATTTCGAGTGAAACGGCGATTTATGAGAAATGACGATAAAATTGCTGTTTTAAACTTGCAAAAATATAGAAAAACGCTGTTTTGAACTATTCAAACTGACAAATTCATGTTTCTTTCGAGTGAAACGGCGATGTATGAGAAATGACGATAAAATTGCTGTTTTAAACTTGCAAAAACATAGAAAAACGCTGTTTTTAACTATTCAAACTGATAAATTCAGGTTTCTTTCGTTCGAAACGGTGGGTTTTTGTGAAATCACGATAAAACTGCTGTTTTAAACTTGCAAAAACATAGAAAAACGCTGTTTTGAACTATTCAAACTGACAAATTCATGTTTCTTTCGTGCGAAACGGCGATTTATGAGAAATGACGATAAAATTGCTGTTTTAAACTTGCAAAAACATAGAAAACGCTGTTTTGAACTATTCAAACTGACAAATTCATGTTTCTTTCGTGTGAAACGGCGATTCATGAGAAATGACGATAAAATTGCTGTTTTAAACTTGCAAAAACATAGAAAAACGCTGTTTTCAACTATTCAAACTGACAAATTCATGTTTCTTTCGTGCGAAACGGCGATTTATGAGAAATGACGATAAAATTGCTGTTTTAAACTTGCAAAAACATAGAAAAACGCTGTTTTGAACTATTCAAACTGACAAATTCAAGTTTCTTTCGTGTGAAACGGCGATTTATGAGAAATGACGATAAAATTGCTGTTTTAAACTTGCAAAAACATAGAAAAGCGCATTTTTCAACTATTCAAACTGATAAATTCATGTTTCTTTCGTGTGAAACGGCGATTTATGAGAAATGACGATAAAATTGCTTGTTTTAAACTTGCAAAAACATAGAAAAACGCTGTTTTGAACTATTCAAACTGAAAAATTCATGTTTCTTTCGTGTGAAACGGCGATTTATGAGAAATGACGATAAAATTGCTGTTTTAAACTTGCAAAAACATAGAAAAACGCTGTTTTGAACTATTCAAACTGACAAATTCATGTTTCTTTCGTGTGAAACGGCGATTTATGAAAAATGACGATAAAATTGCTGTTTTAAACTTGCAAAAACATAGAAAAACGCTGTTTTGAACTATTCAAACTGACAAATTCATGTTTCTTACGTGTGAAACGGCGATTTATGAGAAATGACGATAAAATTGCTTTTTTAAACTTGCAAAAACATAGAAAAACGCTGTCTTTAACTATTCAAACTGATAAATTCAGGTTTCTTTCGTTCGAAACGGTAGATTTTTGTGAAATCACGATAAAACTGCTGTTTTAAATTTGCAAAAACATAGAAAAACGCTGTTTTGAACTATTCAAACTGACAAATTCATGTTTCTTTCGTGTGAAACGGCGATTTATGAGAAATGACGATAAAATTGCTGTTTTAAACTTGCAAAAACATAGAAAAACCCTGTTTTGAACTATTCAAACTGACAAATTCATGTTTCTTTCGTGTGAAACGGCAATTTATGAGAAATGACAATAAAATTGCTGTTTTCAACTTGCAAAAACATAGAAAAACGCTGTTTTTAACTATTCAAACTGATAAATTCAGGTTTCTTTCGTTCGAAACGGTAGATTTTTGTGAAATCACGATAAAACTGCTGTTTTAAATTTGCAAAAACATAGAAAAACGCTGTTTTGAACTATTCAAACTGTCAAATTCATGTTTCTTCTGTGCGAAACAGCGATTTATGAGAAATGACGATAAAATTGCTGTTTTAAACTTGCAAAAACATAGAAAAACGCTGTTTTGAACTATTCAAACTGACAATTTCATGTTTCTTTCGTGTGAAACGGCGATTTATGAGAAATGACGATAAAATTCCTGTTTTAAACTTGCAAAAGCATAGAAAAATGCTGTTTTGAACTATTCAAACTGACAAATTCATGTTTCTTTCGTGTGAAACGGCGATTTATGAGAAATGACGATAAAATTGCTGTTTTAAACTTGCAAAAACATAGAAAAACGTTGTTTTCAAGTATTCAAACTGATAAATTCATGTTTCTTTCGTGTGAAACTGCGATTTATGAGAAATGACGATTAAATTGCTGTTTTAAACTTGCAAAAACATAGAAAAACGCTGTTTTTAACCATTCAAACTGATAAATTCAGGTTTCTTTCGTTAGAAAGGGTGGATTTTTGTGAAATCACGATAAAACTGCTGTTTTAAACTTACAAAAACATAGAAAAACCCTGTTTTGAACTATTCAAACTGACAAATTTATGTTTCTTTCGTGTGAAACGGCGATTTATGAGAAATAACGATAAAATTGCTGTTTTAAACTTGCAAATACATAGAAAAACGCTGTTTTCAACTATTCAAACTGACAAATTCATGTTTCTTTCGTGCGAAACGGCGATTTATGAGAAATGCGATAAAATTGCTGTTTTAAACTTGCAAAAACATAGAAAAACGCTGTTTTCAACTATTCAAACTGATAAATTTATGTTTCTTTCGTGTGAAACGGCGATTTATGAGAAATGACGATAAAATTGCTGTTTTAAACTTGCAAAAACATAGAAAAACGCTGTTTTTAACTATTCAAACTGACAAATTCATGTTTCTTTCGTGTGAAACGGCGATTTATGAGAAATGACGATAAAATTGCTGTTTTAAACTTGCAAAAACATAGAAAAACGCAGTTTTCAACTATTCAAACTGACAAATTCATGTTTCTTTCGTGTGAAACGGCGATTTATGAGAAATGACGATAAAATTGCTGTTTTAAACTTGCAAAAACATAGAAAAACGCTGTTTTGAACTATTCAAACTGACAAATTCATGTTTCTTTCGTGTGAAACGGCGATTTATGAGAAATGACGATAAAATTGCTGTTTTAAACTTGCAAAAACATAGAAAAACGCAGTTTTCAACTATTCAAACTGATAAATTCATGTTTCTTTCGTGTTAAACGGCGATTTATGAGAATTGACGATAAAATTGCTGTTTTAAACTTGCAAAAACATAGAAAAACGCTGTTTTGAACTATTCAAACTGACAAATTCATGTTTCTTTCGTGTGAAACGGCGATTTATGAGAAATGACGATAAAATTGCTGTTTTAAACTTGCAAAAACCTAGAAAAACGCTGTTTTTAACTATTCAAACTGACAAATTCATGTTTCTTTCGTGTGAAACGGCGATTTATAAGAAATGACGATAAAATTGCTGTTTTAAACTTGCAAAAACATAGAAAAACGCTGTTTTGAACTATTCAAACTGACAAATTCATGTTTCTTTTGAGTGAAACGGCGATTTATGAGAAATGACGATAAAATTGCTGTTTTAAACTTGCAAAAACATAGAAAAACGCTGTTTTTAACTATTTTAACTGATAAATTCAGGTTTCTTTCGTTCGAAACGGTGGATTTTTGTAAAATCACGATAAAACTGCTGTTTTAAACTTGCAAAAACATAGAAAAACGCTGTTTTGAACTATTAAAACTGACAAATTCATGTTTCTTTCGTGCGAAACGGCGATTTATGAGAAATGACGATAAAATTGCTGTTTTAAACTTGCAAAAACATAGAAAAACGCTGTTTTCAACTACTCAAACTGTTAAATTCATGTTTCTTTCGTGTGAAACGGCGATTTATAAGAAATGACGATAAAATTGCTGTTTTATACTTGCAAAAACATAGAAAAACGCTGTTTTTAACTATTCAAACTGATAAATTCAGGTTTCTTTCGTTCGAAAGGGTGGATTTTTGTGAAATCACGATAAAACTGCTGTTTTAAACTTGCCAAATCATAGAAAAACCCTGTTTTGAACTATTCAAACTGACAAATTCATGTTTATTTCGTGTGAAACGGCGATTTATGAGAAATGACGATAAAATTGCTGTTTTAAACTTGCAAAAATATAGAAAAACGCTGTTTTGAACTATTTAAACTGACAAATTCATGTTTCTTTCGAGTGAAACGGCGATTTATGAGAAATGACGATAAAATTGCTGTTTTAAACTTGCAAAAACATAGAAAAACGCTGTTTTTAACTATTCAAACTGATAAATTCAGGTTTCTTTCGTTCGAAACGGTGGATTTTTGTGAAATCACGATAAAACTGCTGTTTTAAACTTGCAAAAACATAGAAAAACGCTGTTTTGAACTATTCAAACTGACAAATTCATGTTTGTTTCGTGCGAAACGGCGATTTATGAGAAATGACGATAAAATTGCTGTTTTAAACTTGCAAAAACATAGAAAACGCTGTTTTGAACTATTCAAACTGACAAATTCATGTTTCTTTCGTGTGAAACGGCGATTCATGAGAAATGACGATAAAATTGCTGTTTTAAACTTGCAAAAACATAGAAAAACGCTGTTTTCAACTATTCAAACTGACAAATTCATGTTTCTTTCGTGCGAAACGGCGTTTTCTGAGAAATGACGATAAAATTGCTGTTTTAAACTTGCAAAAACATAGAAAAACGCTGTTTTGAACTATTCAAACTGACAAATTCATGTTTCTTTCGTGTGAAACGGCGATTTATGAGAAATGACGATAAAATTGCTGTTTTAAACTTGCAAAAACATAGAAAAACGCTGTCTTTAACTACTCAAACTGATAAATTCAGGTTTCTTTCGTTCGAAACGGTAGATTTTTGTGAAATCACGATAAAACTGCTGTTTTAAATTTGCAAAAACATAGAAAAACGCTGTTTTGAACTATTCAAACTGACAAATTCATGTTTCTTTCGTGTGAAACGGCGATTTATGAGAAATGACGATAAAATTGCTGTTTTAAACTTGCAAAAACATAGAAAAACCCTGTTTTGAACTATTCAAACTGACAAATTCATGTTTCTTTCGTGTGAAACGGCGATTTATGAGAAATGACGATAAAATTGCTGTTTTCAACTTGCAAAAACATAGAAAAACGCTGTTTTTAACTATTCAAACTGATAAATTCAGGTTTCTTTCGTTCGAAACGGTAGATTTTTGTGAAATCACGATAAAACTGCTGTTTTAAATTTGCAAAAATATAGAAAAACGCTGTTTTGAACTATTCAAACTGTCAAATTCATGTTTCTTTTGTGCGAAACAGCGATTTATGAGAAATGACGATAAAATTGCTGTTTTAAACTTGCAAAAACATAGAAAAACGCTGTTTTGAACTATTCAAACTGACAATTTCATGTTTCTTTCGTGTGAAACGGCGATTTATGAGAAATGACGATAAAATTCCTGTTTTAAACTTGCAAAAGCATAGAAAAATGCTGTTTTGAACTATTTTTTTTTTTTTTATTTAATAAAACGCTTTAACATCAAGGTCATAGCGTTGGTCCAATAAATTTTTACATTTTGTTTATATTCACATTATATTGTATTGGTAAGTGTATTGCATTATCATATATGCTCATACATGTTTATTTGTTTTATGTATTCTATTATTCTCAACGCTTGGTCTTGATTTTCTTTAAGGGCTTCTTTGATGTCGTTTGGGATGTTGTGGGTTGTTCTTTGTTGGTTGTATTTGGTGCATTCTGTTATTATATGCTTCACTGTTATCTTCGTGTCGCAGGTATCACAGGTTGGTTGTGTTGTTTTTTCAAATATGTGTTTGTGTGTAGTTTTTGTATGTCCTATTCGTAATCTTGTATAAGTTATTTGATTACGTCTTGTCGATTCCATTTTCCAAGGTTCCAGTTGTTCTTTTATGTCTCTTAGTTTGTTATTTTTAGTTTGCATCCATATCTGTTTTCTGTTGTTTTTAATTTGTTCTTGTATTATGGTTTTTATGTCGTTCTTGGGGGTGTTTATGTTGCTTATTTCGTCTTTGTTCATTGCTTCCCTAGCATGTTGGTCCGCCTTCTCATTTCCTTCTGTTCCGACGTGTGATGGTATCCATATGAGTGTGATTTCTTTTTTTAGGATTCGCAATTTGTGTATAAGTTCTTGGATTTTAATGATTATGGGACATTTGTGGTTTGGGTTTAGGATATCTTTTATGGATGCTGCGGAATCTGTGAAAATAGTAACCTTTTCTTCTCTTTTGTTGGGAGTGTCATGGATTGTTTCTAGTGCTTTTAGTATGGCGTAGTTTTCAGCTGTTTTTATGTTTATTGAGTAGGGGAGTCGGTACTCTTGGATTTCATTTTCTATGACTACTGCTATACCTAGTCTCTCGGAGTTTTTGGCTGCATCTGTATATATATGGGTTCCGGGATGGTTCCTTATAATTTCTTCTATCTTCTTCTTATATGTTTCTTTTGATGTATGTTTCTTTGGATATTTTAGGAGCTCTGTATTATATAGTGGTTGCTGCATTGTCCATTGTGGTGTTGAGGGGATATAGTTTGGGGTTATCTGGACTAGGGTTTCGTTTATTTTGTTGAAAAGTGGTTGGATTTGTGATAGGAGTGGGAGGTGTTGTTTTAGGTGTATGGAGCTAGTTTTTTCAAGGATTTGTTTGTAGGTTGGGTGATTTGGTTGACTGGCTATTTGTGTAATGTAGTTGGCTAAAATTTGTTTTCTTCTATCGTTTTGAACTATTCAAACTGACAAATTCATGTTTCTTTCGTGTGAAACGGCGATTTATGAGAAAGGACGATAAAATTGCTGTTTTAAACTTGCAAAAACATAGAAAAACGTTGTTTTCAAGAATTCAAACTGATAAATTCATGTTTCTTTCGTGTGAAACTGCGATTTATAAGAAATGACGATAAAATTGCTGTTTTAAACTTGCAAAAACATAGCAAAACGCTGTTTTTAACTATTCAAACTGATAAATTCAGGTTTCTTTTTTTCGAAAGGGTGGATTTTTGTGAAATCACGATAAAACTGCTGTTTTAAACTTACAAAAACATAGAAAAACCCTGTTTTGAACTATTCAAACTGACAAATTTATGTTTCTTTCGTGTGAAACGGCGATTTATGAGAAATAACGATAAAATTGCTGTTTTAAACTTGCAAATACATAGAAAAACGCTGTTTTCAACTATTCAAACTGACAAATTCATGTTTCTTTCGTGCGAAACGGCGATTTATGAGAAATGACGATAAAATTGCTGTTTTAAACTTGCAAAAACATAGAAAAACGCTGTTTTCAACTATTCAAACTGATAAATTCATGTTTCTTTCGTGTGAAACGGCGATTTATGAGAAATGACGATAAAATTGCTGTTTTAAACTTGCAAAAACATAGAAAAACGCTGTTTTTAACTATTCAAACTGACAAATTCATGTTTCTTTCGTGTGAAACGGCGATTTATGAGAAATGACGATAAAATTGCTCTTTTAAACTTGCAAAAACATAGAAAAACGCAGTTTTCAACTATTCAAACTGACAAATTCATGTTTCTTTCGTGTGAAACGGCGATTTATGAAAAATGACGATAAAATTGCTGTTTTAAACTTGCAAAAACATAGAAAAACGCTGTTTTTAACTATTCAAACTGACAAATTCAGGTTTCTTTCGTTCGAAAGGGTGGATTTTTGTGAAATCACGATAAAACTGCTGTTTTAAACTTGCAAAAACATAGAAAAACCCTGTTTTGAACTATTCAAACTGACAAATTCATGTTTCTTTCGTGTGAAACGGCGATTTATGAGAAATGACGACAAAATTGCTGTTTTAAACTTGCAAAAACATAGAAAAACCCTGTTTTGAACTATTCAAACTGACAAATTCATGTTTCTTTCGTGTGAAACGGTGATTTATGAGAAATGACGATAAAATTGCTGTTTTCAACTTGCAAAAACATAGAAAAACGCTGTTTTTAACTATTCAAACTGATAAATTCAGGTTTCTTTCGTGTGAAACGGCGATTTATGAGAAATGACGACAAAATTGCTGTTTTAAACTTGCAAAAACATAGAAAAACGCTGTTTTTAACTATTCAAACTGATAAATTCAGGTTTCTTTCGTTTGAAAGGGTAAATTTTTGTAAAATCACGATAAAACTGTTGTTTTAAACTTGCAAAAACATAGAAAAACCCTGTTTTGAACTATTCAAACTGACAAATTCATGTTTCTTTCGTGTGAAACGGCGATTTATGAGAAATGACGATAAAATTGCTGTTTCAAACTTGCAAAAACATAGAAAAACGCTGTTTTGAACTATTCAAACTGACAAAATTGACAAAATTGCTGTTTTAAACTTGCAAAAACATAGAAAAACGCTGTTTTGAACTATTCAAACTGACAAATTTATGTTTCTTTCGTGTGAAACGGCGATTTATGAGAAATGACGATAAAATTGCTGTTTTAAACTTGCAAAAACATAGAAAAACGCTGTTTTTAACTATTCAAACTGATAAATTCATGTTTCTTTTGTGTGAAACGGCGATTTATGAGAAATGACGATAAAGGTGCTGTTTTAAACTTGCAAAAACATAGAAAAACGCTGTTTTTAACTATTCAAACTGATAAATTCAGGTTTCTTTTGTTCGAAAGGGTGGATTTTTGTGAAATCACGATAAAACTGTTGTTTTAAACTTGCAAAAACATAGAAAAACCCTGTTTTGAACTATTCAAACTGACAAATTCATGTTTCTTTCGTGTGAAACGGCGAATTATGAGAAATGACGATAAAATTGCTGTTTTAAACTTGCAAAACCATAGAAAAACGCTGTTTTCAACTATTCAAACTGATAAACTCATGTTTCTTGCGTCTGAAACGGCGATTTATGAGAAATGACGATAAAATTGCTGTTTTAAACTTGCAAAAACATAGAAAAACGCTGTTTTTAACTATTCAAACTGATAAATTCAGGTTTCTTTCGTTCGAAACGGTGGATTTTTGTGAAATCACGATTAAACTGCTGTTTTAAACTTGCAAAAACATAGAAAAACGCTGTTTTGAACTATTCAAACTGACAAATTCATGTTTCTTTCGTGTGAAACGGCGATTTATGAGAAATGACGATAAAATTGCTGTTTTAAACTTGCAAAAACATAGAAAAACGCTGTTTTGAACTATTCAAACTGACAAATTCATGTTTCTTTCGTGTGAAACGGCGATTTATGAGAAATGACGATAAAATTGCTGTTTTAAACTTGCAAAAACATAGAAAAACGCTGTTTTGAACTATTCAAACTGACAAATTCATGTTTCTTTCGTGTGAAACGGCGATTTATGAGAAATGACGATAAAATTGCTGTTTTAAACTTTTAAAAACATAGAAAAACGCTGTTTTTAACTATTCAAACTGACAAATTCATGTTTCTTTCGTGTGAAACGGCGATTTATAAGAAATGACGATTAAATTGCTGTTTTAAACTTGCAAAAACATAGAAAAACGCTGTTTTGAACTATTCAAACTGACAAATTTATGTTTCTTTCGTGTGAAACGGCGATTTATGAGAAATGACGATAAAATTGCTGTTTTAAACTTGCAAAAACATAGAAAAACGCTGTTTTCAACTATTCAAACTAATAAATTCATGTTTCTTTCGTGTGAAACGGCGATTTATGAGAAATGACGATAAAATTGCTGTTTTTAACTTGCAAAAACATAGAAAAACGCTGTTTTTAACTATTCAAACTGATAAATTCAGGTTTCTTTCGTTCGAAAGGGTGGATTTTTGTGAAATCACGATAAAACTGCTGTTATAAACTTGCAAAAACATAGAAAAACGCTGTTTTGAACTATTCAAACTGACAAATTCATGTTTCTTTCGTGCGAAACGGCGATTTATGAGAAATGACGATAAAATTGCTGTTTTAAACTTGCAAAAACATAGAAAAACGCTGTTTTGAACTATTCGAACTGACAAATTCATGTTTCTTTCTCGTGAAACGGCGATTTATGAGAAATGACGATAAAATTGCTGTTACAAACTTGCAAAAACATAGAAAAACGCTGTTTTCAACTATTCAAACTGACAAATTCATGTTTCTTTCGTGCGAAACGGCGATTTATGAGAAATGACGTTAAATTGCTCTTTTAAACTTGCAAAAACATAGAAAAACGCTGTTTTCAACTATTCAAACTGATAAATTCATGTTTCTTTCGTGTGAAACGGCGATTTATGAGAAATGACGATAAAATTGCTGTTTTAAACTTGCAAAAACATAGAAAAACGCTGTTTTGAACTATTCAAACTGACAACTTCATGTGTCTTTCGTGTGAAGCGGCGATTTATGAGAAATGACGATAAAATTGCTGTTTTAAACTTGCAAAAACATAGAAAAACGCTGTTTTGAACTATTCAAACTGACAAATTCATGTTTCTTTCGTGTGAAACGGCGATTTATGAGAAATGACGATAAAATTGCTGTTTTAAACTTGCAAAAACATAGAAAAACGCTGTTTTGAACTATTCAAACTGACAAATTCATGTTTCTTTCGTGTGAAACGGCGATTTATGAGAAATGACGATAAAATTGCTGTTTTAAACTTTTAAAAACATAGAAAAACGCTGTTTTTAACTATTCAAACTGACAAATTCATGTTTCTTTCGTGTGAAACGGCGATTTATAAGAAATGACGATTAAATTGCTGTTTTAAACTTGCAAAAACATAGAAAAACGCTGTTTTGAACTATTCAAACTGACAAATTTATGTTTCTTTCGTGTGAAACGGCGATTTATGAGAAATGACGATAAAATTGCTGTTTTAAACTTGCAAAAACATAGAAAAACGCTGTTTTCAACTATTCAAACTAATAAATTCATGTTTCTTTCGTGTGAAACGGCGATTTATGAGAAATGACGATAAAATTGCTGTTTTTAACTTGCAAAAACATAGAAAAACGCTGTTTTTAACTATTCAAACTGATAAATTCAGGTTTCTTTCGTTCGAAAGGGTGGATTTTTGTGAAATCACGATAAAACTGCTGTTATAAACTTGCAAAAACATAGAAAAACGCTGTTTTGAACTATTCAAACTGACAAATTCATGTTTCTTTCGTGCGAAACGGCGATTTATGAGAAATGACGATAAAATTGCTGTTTTAAACTTGCAAAAACATAGAAAAACGCTGTTTTGAACTATTCGAACTGACAAATTCATGTTTCTTTCTCGTGAAACGGCGATTTATGAGAAATGACGATAAAATTGCTGTTACAAACTTGCAAAAACATAGAAAAACGCTGTTTTCAACTATTCAAACTGACAAATTCATGTTTCTTTCGTGCGAAACGGCGATTTATGAGAAATGACGTTAAATTGCTCTTTTAAACTTGCAAAAACATAGAAAAACGCTGTTTTCAACTATTCAAACTGATAAATTCATGTTTCTTTCGTGTGAAACGGCGATTTATGAGAAATGACGATAAAATTGCTGTTTTAAACTTGCAAAAACATAGAAAAACGCTGTTTTGAACTATTCAAACTGACAACTTCATGTGTCTTTCGTGTGAAGCGGCGATTTATGAGAAATGACGATAAAATTGCTGTTTTAAACTTGCAAAAACATAGAAAAACGCTGTTTTGAACTATTCAAACTGACAAATTCATGTTTCTTTCGTGTGAAACGGCGATTTATGAGAAATGACGATAAAATTGCTGTTTTAAACTTTTAAAAACATAGAAAAACGCTGTTTTTAACTATTCAAACTGACAAATTCATGTTTCTTTCGTGTGAAACGGCGATTTATGAGAAATGACGATAAAATTGCTGTTTTAAACTTTTAAAAACATAGAAAAACGCTGTTTTTAACTATTCAAACTGACAAATTCATGTTTCTTTCGTGCGAAACGGCGATTTATGAGAAATGACGATAAAATTGCGGTTTTAAACTTGCAAAAACATAGAAAAACGCTGTTTTGAACTATTCAAACTGTCAAATTCATGTTTCTTTCGTGTGAAACGGCGATTTATGAGAAATGACGATAAAATGCTGTTTTAAACTTGCAAAAACATAGAAAATCGCTATTTTCAACTACTCAAACTGATAAATTCATGTTTCTTTCGTGTGAAACGGCGATTTATGAGAAATGACGATAAAATTGCTGTTTTAAACTTGCAAAAACATAGAAAAACGCTGTTTTGAACTATTCAAACTGACAAATTCATGTTTCTTTCGTGTGAAACGGCAATTTATGAGAAATGACGATAAAATTGCTGTTTTAAAATTGCAAAAACATAGAAAAACTCTGTTTTTAACTATTCAAACTGATAAATTCGGGTTTCTTTCGTTCGAAACGTTGGATTTTTGTGAAATCACGATAAAACTGCTATTATAAACTTGCAAAAACATAGAAAAACGCTGTTTTGAACTATTCAAACTGACAAATTCATATTTCTTTCGTGTGAAACGGCGATTTATGAGAAATGACGATAAAATTGCTGTATTAAACTTGCAAAAACATAAAAAAACTCTGTTTTTAACTATTCAAACTGATAAATTCGGGTTTCTTTCGTTCGAAACGTTGGATTTTTGTGAAATCACGATAAAACTGCTGTTATAAACTTGCAAAAACATAGAAAAACGCTGTTTTGAACTATTCAAACTGACAAATTCATGTTTCTTTCGTGTGAAACGGCGATTTATGAGAAATGACGATAAAATTGCTGTTTTAAACATGCAAAAACATAGAAAAACGCTGTTTTCAACTATTCAAACTGATAAATTTATGTTTCTTTCGTGTGAAACGGCGATTTATGAGAAATGACGATAAAATTGCTGTTTTAAACTTGCAAAAACATAGAAAAACGCTGTTTTGAACTATTCAAACTGAAAAATTCATGTTTCTTTCGTGTGAAACGGCGATTTATGAGAAATGACGATTAAATTGCTGTTTTAAACTTGCAAAAACATAGAAAAACGCTGTTTTGAACTATTCAAACTGAAAAATTCGGGTTTCTTTCGTTCGAAACGTTGGATTTTTGTGAAATCACGATAAAACTGCTATTATAAACTTGCAAAAACATAGAAAAACGCTGTTTTGAACTATTCAAACTGACAAATTCATATTTCTTTCGTGTGAAACGGCGATTTATGAGAAATGACGATAAAATTGCTGTATTAAACTTGCAAAAACATAAAAAAACTCTGTTTTTAACTATTCAAACTGATAAATTCAGGTTTCTTTCGTTCGAAAGGGTGGATTTTTGTGAAATCACGATAAAACTGCTGTTTTAAACTTGCAAAAACATAGAAAAACCCTGTTTTGAACTATTCAAACTGACAAATTCATGTTTCTTTCGTGTGAAACGGCGATTTATGAGAAATGACGATAAAATTGCTGTTTTAAACTTGCAAAAACATAGAAAAACGCTGTTTTGAACTATTCAAACTGAAAAATTCATGTTTCTTTCGTGTGAAACGGCGATTTATGAGAAATGACGATAAAATTGCTGTTTTAAACTTGCAAAAACATAGAAAAACGCTGTTTTTAACTATTTAAACTGATAATTTCAGGTTTCTTTCGTTCAAAACGGTGGATTTTTGTGAAATCACGATAAAACTGCTGTTTTAAACTTGCAAAAACATAGAAAAACGCGGTTTTGAACTATTTAAACTGACAAATTCATGTTTCTTTCGTGCGAAACGGCGATTTATGAGAAATGACGATAAAATTGCTGTTTTAAACTTGCAAAAACATAGAAAAACGCTGTTTTGAACTATTCAAACTGAAAAATTCATGTTTCTTTCGTGTGAAACGGCGATTTATGAGAAATGACGATAAAATTGCTGTTTTAAACTTGCAAAAACATAGAAAAACGCTGTTTTCAACTATTCAAACTGACAAATTCATGTTTCTTTCGTGCGAAACGGCGATTTATGAGAAATGACGATAAAATTGCTGTTTTAAACATGCAAAAACATAGAAAAACGCTGTTTTGAACTATTCAAACTGACAAATTTATGTTTCTTTCGTGTGAAACGGCGATTTATGAGAAATGACGATAAAATTGCTGTTTTAAACATGCAAAAACATAGAAAAACGCTGTTTTCAACTATTCAAACTGATAAATTTATGTTTCTTTCGTGTGAAACGGCGATTTATGAGAAATGACGATAAAATTGCTGTTTTAAACTTGCAAAAACATAGAAAAACGCTGTTTTTAACTATTTAAACTGATGAATTCAGGTTTCTTTCGTTCAAAACGGTGGATTTTTGTGAAATCACGATAAAACTGCTGTTTTAAACTTGCAAAAACATAGAAAAACGCGGTTTTGAACTATTTAAACTGACAAATTCATGTTTCTTTCGTGCGAAACGGCGATTTATGAGAAATGACGATAAATTTGCTGTTTTAAACTTGCAAAAACATAGAAAAACGCTGTTTTCAACTATTCAAACTGATAAATTCATGTTTCTTTCGTGTGAAACGGCGATTTATGAGAAATGACGATAAAATTGCTGTTTTAAACTTGCAAAAACATAGAAAAACGCTGTTTTGAACTATTCAAACTGACAAATTCATGTTTCTTTCGTGTGAAACGGCGATTTATGAGAAATGACGATAAAATTGCGGTTTTAAACTTGCAAAAACATAGAAAAACGCTGTTTTCAACTATTCAAACTGACAAATTCATTTTTCTTTCGTGCGAAACGGCGATTTATGAGAAATGACGATAAAATTGCTGTTTTAAACTTGCAAAAACATAGAAAAACGCTGTTTTGAACTATTCAAACTGACAAATTCATGTTTCTTTCGTGCGAAACGGCGATTTATGAGAAATAACGATAAAATTGCTGTTTTAAACTTGCAAAAACATAGAAAAACGCTGTTTTGAACTATTCAAACTGACAAATTCATGTTTCTTTCGTGTGAAACGGCGATTTATGAGAAATGACAATAAAATTGCTGTTTTAAACTTGCAAAAACATAGAAAAACGCTGTTATGAACTATTCAAACTGACAAATTCATGTTTCTTTCGTGTGAAACGGCGATTTATGAGAAATGACTATAAAATTGCTGTTATAAACTTGCAAAAACATAGAAAAACGCTGTTTTCAACTATTTAAACTGATAAATTCATGTTTCTTTCATGTGAAACGGCGATTTATGAGAAATGACGATAAAATTGCTGTTTTAAACTTGCAAAAACATAGAAAAACGCTGTTTTTAACTATTCAAACTGATAAATTCAGGTTTCTTTCGTTCGAAAGGGTGGATTTTTGTGAAATCACGATAAAACTGCTGTTTAAAACTTGCAAAAACATAGAAAAACCCTGTTTTGAACTATTCAAACTGACAAATTCATGTTTCTTTCGTGTGAAACGGCGATTTATGAGAAATGACGATAAAATTGCTGTTTTAAACTTGCAAAAACATAGAAAAACGCTGTTTTGAACTATTCAAACTGACAAATTCATGTTTCTTTCGTGTGAAACGGCGATTTATGAGAAATGACGATAAAATGCTGTTTTAAACTTGCAAAAACATAGAAAAACGCTATTTTCAGCTACTCAAACTGATAAATTCATGTTTCTTTCGTGTGAAACGGCGATTTATGAGAAATGACGATAAAATTGCTGTTTTAAACTTGCAAAAACATAGAAAAACGCTGTTTTGAACTATTCAAACTGACAAATTCATGTTTCTTTCGTGTGAAACGGCGATTTATGAGAAATGACGATAAAATTGCTGTTTAAAAATTGCAAAAACATAGAAAAACTCTGTTTTTAACTATTCAAACTGATAAATTCGGGTTTCTTTCGTTCGAAACGTTGGATTTTTGTGAAATCACGATAAAACTGCTATTATAAACTTGCAAAAACATAGAAAAACGCTGTTTTGAACTATTCAAACTGACAAATTCATATTTCTTTCGTGTGAAACGGCGATTTATGAGAAATGACGATAAAATTGCTGTATTAAACTTGCAAAAACATAAAAAAAACTCTGTTTTTAACTATTCAAACTGATAAATTCGGGTTTCTTTCGTTCGAAACGTTGGATTTTTGTGAAATCACGATAAAACTGCTGTTATAAACTTGCAAAAACATAAAAAACGCTGTTTTGAACTATTCAAACTGACAAATTCATGTTTCTTTCGTGTGAAACGGCGATTTATGAGAAATGACGATAAAATTGCTGTTTTAAACTTGCAAAAACATAGAAAAACGCTGTTTTGAACTATTCAAACTAAAAAATTCATGTTTCTTTCGTGTGAAACGGCGATTTATGAGAAATGACGATAAAATTGCTGTTTTAAACTTGCAAAAACATAGAAAAACGCTGTTTTTAACTATTTAAACTGATGAATTCAGGTTTCTTTCGTTCAAAACGGTGGATTTTTGTGAAATCACGATAAAACTGCTGTTTTAAACTTGCAAAAACATAGAAAAACGCTGTTTTCAACTATTCAAACTGACAAATTCATGTTTCTTTCGTGTGAAACGGCGATTTATTAGAAATGACGATAAAATTGCTATTTTAAACTTGCAAAAACATAGAAAAACGCTGTTTTGAACTATTCAAACTGACAAATTCATGTTTCTTTCGTGTGAAACGGATATTTATGAGAAATGACGATAAAATTGCTGTTTTAAACATGCAAAAACATAGAAAAACGCTGTTTTGAACTATTCAAACTGACAAATTTATGTTTCTTTCGTGTGAAACGGCGATTTATGAGAAATGACGATAAAATTGCTGTTTTAAACATGCAAAAACATAGAAAAACGCTGTTTTCAACTATTCAAACTGATAAATTAATGTTTCTTTCGTGTGAAACGGCGATTTATGAGAAATGACGATAAAATTGCTGTTTTAAACTTGCAAAAACATAGAAAAACGCTGTTTTTAACTATTCAAACTGATAAATTCAGGTTTCTTTCGTTCGAAACGGTGGATTTTTGTGAAATCACGATAAAACTGCTGTTTTAAACTTGCAAAAACATAGAAAAACGCTGTTTTGAACTATTCAAACTGACAAATTCATGTTTCTTTCGTGTGAAACGGCGATTTATGAGAAATGACCATAAAATTGCTGTTTTAAACTTGCAAAAACATAGAAAAACGCTGTTTTCAACTATTCAAACTGACAAATTCATGTTTCTTTCGTGTGAAACGGCGATTTATGAGAAATGACGATAAAATGCTGTTTTAAACTTGCAAAAACATAGAAAAACGCTATTTTCAACTACTCAAACTGATAAATTCATGTTTCTTTCGTGTGAAACGGCGATTTATGAGAAATGACGATAAAATTGCTGTTTTAAACTTGCAAAAACATAGAAAAACGCTGTTTTGAACTATTCAAACTGACAAATTCATGTTTCTTTCGTGTGAAACGGCGATTAATGAGAAATGACGATAAAATTGCTGTTTTAAAATTGCAAAAACATAGAAAAACTCTGTTTTTAACTATTCAAACTGATAAATTCGGGTTTCTTTCGTTCGAAACGTTGGATTTTTGTGAAATCACGATAAAACTGCTATATAAACTTGCAAAAACATAGAAAAACGCTGTTTTGAACTATTCAAACTGACAAATTCATGTTTCTTTCGTGCGAAACGGCGATTTATGAGAAATGACGATAAAATTGCTGTTTTAAACTTGCAAAAACATAGAAAAACGCTGTTTTGAACTATTCGAACTGACAAATTCATGTTTCTTTCTCGTGAAACGGCGATTTATGAGAAATGACGATAAAATTGCTGTTACAAACTTGCAAAAACATAGAAAAACGCTGTTTTCAACTATTCAAACTGACAAATTCATGTTTCTTTCGTGCGAAACGGCGATTTATGAGAAATGACGATAAAATTGCTCTTTTAAACTTGCAAAAACATAGAAAAACGCTGTTTTCAACTATTCAAACTGATAAATTCATGTTTCTTTCGTGTGAAACGGCGATTTATGAGAAATGACGATAAAATTGCTGTTTTAAACTTGCAAAAACATAGAAAAACGCTGTTTTGAACTATTCAAACTGACAAATTCATGTTTCTTTCGTGTGAAGCGGCGATTTATGAGAAATGACGATAAAATTGCTGTTTTATACTTGCAAAAACATAGAAAAACGCTGTTTTCAACTATTCAAACTGATAAATTCATGTTTCTTTCGTGTGAAACGGCGATTTATGAGAAATGACGATAAAATTGCTGTTTTAAACTTGCAAAAACATAGAAAAACGCTGTTTTT
>CAWWDY010000706.1:0-107761 GCA_963942605.1 Poecilus cupreus | reverse complement strand
TGTTTTGAACTATTCAAACTGACCAAATTCATGTTTCTTTCGTGTGAAACGGCGATTTATGAGAAATGACGATAAAATTGCTGTTTTAAACTTGCAAAAACATAGAAAAAACGCTGTTTTGAACTATTCAAACTGACCAAATTCATGTTTCTTTCGTGCGAAACGGCGATATATGAGAAATGACGATAAAATTGCTGTTTAAAACTTGCAAAAACATAGAAAAACGCTGTTTAATACTATTCAAACTGGACAAATTCATGTTTCTTCCGTGCGAAACGGCGATTTATGAGAAATTACGATTAAAATTGCTGTTTTAAACTTGCAAAAACATAGAAAAACGCTGTTTTGAACTATTCAAACTGACAAATTTATGTTTCCTTTCGTGCGAAACGGCGATTTATGAGAAATGACGAATAAAATTGCTGTTTTAAACTTGCAAAAACATAGGTTAAACGCTGTTTTGCCTATTCAAACTGACAAATTCATGTTTCTTTCGTGTGAAACGGCGATTTATGAGAAATGACGATAAAATTGCTGTTTTTAAACTTGCAAAAAACATAGAAAAAACGCTGTTTTGAACTATTCAAACTGACAAATTCCATGTTTCTTTTGTGTAAAACGGCGATTTATGAGAAAATGACGATAAAATTGCTGTTTTAAACTTGCAAAAAACATAGAAAAACGCTGTTTTGAACTATTCAAACTGACAAATTCATGTTTCTTTCGTGTGAAACGGCGATTTATGAGAAATGACGATAAAATTGCTGTTTTAAGCTTGCAAAAAACATAGAAAAACGCTGTTTTGAACTATTCAAACTGACAAATTCATGTTTTTTTTCGTGCGAAACGGCGATTTATGAGAAATGACGATAAAATTGCTGTTCTAAACTTGCAAAAACATAGAAAAACGCTGTTTTTCAACTATTCAAACTGATAAATTCATGTTTCTTACGTTCCAAACGGTGGATTTTAGTGAAATCACGATAAAATTGCTGTTTTAAACTTGCAAAAAACATTTGAAAAACGCTGTTTTCAACTATTCAAACTGACAAAATCATGTTTCTTCCGTGCGAAACGGCGATTTTATGAAAAATTACGATAAAATTGCTGTTTTAAACTTGCAAAAACATAGAAAAACGCTGTTTTGAACTATTCAAACTGACCAAATTCATGTTTCTTTCGTGTGAAACGGCGATTTATGAGAAATGACGATAAAATTGCTGTTTTAAACTTGCAAAAAACATAGAAAAACGCTGTTTTGAACTACTCAAACTGACACATTTATGTTTTTTCCGTGCGAAACGGCGATTTATGAGAAATTACTATAAAATTGCTGTTTTAAACTTGCAAAAACATAGAAAAACGCTGTTTTGAACTATTCAAACTGACAAATTCATGTTTCTTTCGTGTGAAACGGCGATTTATGAGAAATGACGATAAAATTGCTGTTTTAAACTTGCAAAAACATAGAAAAACGCTGTTTACAACTATTCAAACTGATAAATTCATGTTTCTTACGTTCGAAATGGTAGATTTTTGTGAAATCACGAATAAAATTGCTGTTTTTAAACTTGCAAAAACATAGAAAAACGCTGTTTTTGAACTACTCAAACTGACAAATACATGTTTCTTCCGTGCGAAACGGCGATTTATTGAGAAATTACGATTAAATTGCTGTTTTAAACTTGCAAAAAACATAGAAAAAACGCTGTTTTGAACTATTCAAACTGACAAATTTATGTTTCTTTCGTGCGAAACGGCGATTTATGAGAAATGACGATAAAATTGCTGTTTTAAACTTGCAAAAACATAGGTTAAACGCTGTTTTGCCCTATTCAAACTGACAAATTCATGTTTCTTTCGTGTGAAACGGCGATTTATGAGAAATGACGATAAAATTGCTATATTTAAACTTGCAAAAACATAGAAAAACGCTTGTTTTGAAATATTCAAACTGACAAATTCATGTTTTCTTTCGTGTAAAAACGGCGATTTATGAGAAATGACGATAAAAATTGCTGTTTTAAAACTTGCAAAAACATAGAAAAACGCTGTTTTGAACTATTCAAACTGACAAATTCATGTTTCTTTCGTGTGAAACGGCGATTTATGAGAAATTGACGATAAAATTTGCTGTTTTAAGCTTGCAAAAACATAGAAAAACGCTGTTTTGAACTATTCAAACTGACAAATTCATGTTTCTTTCGTGCGAAACGGCGAATTATGAGAAATGACGATAAAATTGCTGTTTTAAACTTGCAAAAACATAGAAAAACGCTGTTTTCAACTATTCAAACTGATAAATTCATGTTTCTTACGTTCCAAACGGTGGATTTTAGTGAAATCACGATAAAATTGCTGTTTTTAAACTTGCAAAAAACATTGAAAAAACGCTGTTTTCAACTATTCAAACTGACAAAATCATGTTTCTTCCGTGCGAAACGGCGATTTATGAAAAAATTACGATAAAATTGCTGTTTTAAACTTGCAAAAACATAGAAAAACGCTGTTTTGAACTATTCAAACTGACAAATTCATGTTTCTTTTCGTGTGAAACGGCGATTTATGAGAAATGACGATAAAATTGCTGTTTTAAAACTTGCAAAAACATAGAAAAACGCTGTTTTGAACTACTCAAACTGACACATTTATGTTTCTTCCGTGCGAACGGCGATTTATGAGAAATTACTATAAAATTGCTGTTTTAAACTTGCAAAAACATAGAAAAACGCTGTTTTGAACTATTAAAACTGACAAATTCATGTTTCTTTCGTGTGGAAACGGCGATTTATGAGAAATGACGATAAAATTGCTGTTTTTAAACTTGCAAAAACATAGAAAAAACGCTGTTTTTGAACTATTCAAACTGACAAATTCATGATTCTTTCGTGTAAAACGGCGATTTATGAGAAATGACGATAAAATTGCTGTTTTAAAACTTGCAAAAACATAGTAAAAACGCTGTTTTGAACTATTCAAACTGACAAATTCATGATTCTTTCGTGTAAAAACGGCGATTTATGAGAAATGACGATAAAATTGCTGTTTTAAACTTGCAAAAACATAGAAAAACGCTGTTTTTAAACTATTCAAACTGACAAATTCATGTTTCTTTCGTGCGAAACGGCGATATATGAGAAATGACGATAAAATTGCTGTTTTAATCTTGCAAAAAACATAGAAAAAACGCTGTTTTCAACTATTCAAACTGATTAAATTCATGTTTCTTACGTTCGAAACGGTGGATTTTTGTGAAATCACGATAAAATTGCTGTTTTAACTTGCAAAAACATAGAAAAACGCTGTTTGAACTACTCAAACTGACAAATTCATGTTTCTTCCGTGCGAAACGGCGATTTATGAGAAATTACTATAAAATTGCTGTTATAAACTTGCAAAAACATAGAAAAAACGCTGTTTTGAAACTATTCAAACTGACAAATTCATGTTTCTTTCGTGTGAAACGGCGATTTATGAGAAATGACGTTAAAATTGCTGTTTTAAACTTGCAAAAACATAGAAAAACGCTGTTTTGAACTACTCAAAACTGACAAATTCATGTTTCTTCCGTGCGAAACGGCGATTTATGAGAAATTACTATAAAATTGCTGTTATAAAACTTGCAAAAACATAGAAAAACGCTGTTTTGAACTATTCAAACTGACAAATTCATGTTTCTTTCGTGTGAAACGGCGATTTATGAGAAATGACGATAAAATTGCTGTTTTTAAACTTGCAAAAACATAGAAAAACGCTGTTTTGAACTATTCAAACTGACAAATTCATGTTTCTTACGTGTGAAACGGCGATTTATGAGAAATGACGATAAAAATTGCTGTTTTAAACTTGCAAAAACATAGAAAAACGCTGTTTTGAACTATTCCAAACTGACAAATTCATGTTTTCTTTCGTGCGAAACGGCGATTTATGAGAAATGACGATAAAATTGCTGTTTTAAAACTTGCAAAAAACATAGAAAAAACTCTGTTTTCAACTATTCAAACTGATAAATTCATGTTTCTTACGTTCCAAACGGTGGATTTTTGTGAAATCACGATAAAAATTGCTGTTTTTAAACTTGCAAAAACATTGAAAAACGCTTTTTTCAACTATTCAAACTGACATATTCATGTTTCTTCCGTGCGAAACGGCGATTTATGAGAAATTACAATAAAATTGCTGTTTTTAAACTTGCAAAAACATAGAAAAACGCTGTTTTGAACTATTCAAACTGACAAATTCATGTTTCTTTCGTGTGAGACGGCAATTTATGAGAAATGACGATAAAATTGCTGTTTTAAACTTGCAAAACATAGAAAAAACGCTGTTTTGAATTACTCAAACTGACAAATTCATGTTTCTTTCGTGCGAAACGGCCGATTTATGATAAATGACGATAAAATTGCTGTTTTAAACTTGCAAAAACATAGAAAAACGCTGTTTTGAAACTATTCAAACTGACAAATTCATGTTTTCTTTCGTGTGAAACGGCGATTTATGAGAAATGACGATAAAATTGCTGTTTTAAACTTGCAAAAACATAGAAAAACGCTGTTTTGAACTATTCAAACTGACAAATTCATGTTTCTTTCGTGCGAATCGGCGATTTATGAGAAATGACGATAAAATTGCTGTTTTTAAAACTTGCAAAACATAGTTTAAACGCTGTTTTGCCTATTCAAACTGACAAATTCATGTTTCTTTCGTGTGAAACGGCGATTTATGAGAAATGACGATAAAATTGCTGTTTTAAACTTGCAAAAACATAGAAAAACGCTGTTTTGAACTATTCAAACTGACAAATTCATGTTTTCTTTCGTGTAAAACGGCGATTTTATGAGAAATGACGATAAAATTGCTGTTTTAAACTTGCAAAAAACATAGAAAAAACGCTATTTTGAACTATTCAAACTGACAAATTCATGTTTCTTTCGTGTGAAAACGGCGGATTTATGAGAAATGACGATAAAATTGCTGTTTTAAGCTTGCAAAAACATAGAAAAAACGCTGTTTTGAACTATTCAAACTGACAAATTCATGTTTCTTTCGTGCGAAACGGCGATTTATGAGAAATGACGAATAAAATTGCTGTTTTAAACTTGCAAAAACATAGAAAAACGCTGTTTTTCAACTATTCAAACTGATAAATTCATGTTTCTTACGTTGGAAACGGTGGATTTTAGTGAAATCACGATAAAATTGCTGTTTTAAAACTTGCAAAAACATTGAAAAACGCTGTTTTCAACTATTCAAACTAACAAAATCATGTTTCTTCCGTGCGAAACGGCGATTTATGAAAAATTACGATAAAAATTGCTGTTTTAAACTTGCCAAAAACATAAAAAAACGCTGTTTTTGAACTATTCAAACTGACAAATTCATGTTTTCTTTCGTGTGAAACGGCGATTTATGAGAAATGACGATAAAATTGCTGTTTTAAAACTTGCAAAAACATAGAAAAACGCTGTTTTGAACTACTCAAACTGACACATTCATGTTTCTTCCGTGCGAAAACGGCGATTTATGAGAAAATTACTATAAAATTGCTGTTTTAAACTTGCAAAAACATAGAAAAAACGCTGTTTTTGAAGTATTCAAACTGACAAATTCATGTTTCTTTCGTGTGAAACGGCGATTTTATGAGAAATGACGATAAAATTGCTGTTTTAAACTTGCAAAAACATAGAAAAACGCTGTTTTGAACTATTCAAACTGACAAATTCATGTTTCTTTCGTGCGAAACGGCAATATATGAGAAATGACGATAAAATTGCTGTTTTAATCTTGCAAAAACATAGAAAAACGCTGTTTTTCAACTATTCAAACTGATAAATTCATGTTTCTTATGTTCGAAACGGTGGATTTTTGTGAAATCACGATAAAATTGCTGTTTTAAACTTGCAAAAACATAGAAAAACACTGTTTTGAACTATTCAAACTGACAAATTCATGTTTCTTTCGTGCGAAACGGCGATTTATAAAAAATGACGATTAAAATTGCTGTTTTAAACTTGCAAAAACATAGAAAAAACGCTGTTTTCAACTATTCAAACTGATAAATTCATGTTTCTTACGTTCCAAACGGTGGATTTTTGTGAAATCACGATAAAATTGCTGTTTTAAACTTGCAAAAACAATGAAAAACGCTGTTTTCAACTATTCAAACTGACATATTCATGTTTCTTCCGTGCGAAACGGCGATTTATGAGAAATTACGATAAAAATTGCTGTTTTAAACTTGCAAAAACATAGAAAAACGCTGTTTTGAACTATTCAAACTAACAAATTCATGTTTCCTTTCGTGTGAGACGGCGATTTATGAGAAATGACGATAAAATTGCTGTTTTAAACTTGCAAAAACATAGAAAAACGCTGTTTTGAACTACTCAAACTGACAAATTCATGTTTCTTTCGTGCGAAACGGCGATTTATGATAAATGACGATAAAATTTGCTGTTTTAAACTTGCAAAAACATAGAAAAAACGCTGTTTTGAACTATTCAAACTGACAAATTCATGTTTCTTTCGTGTGAAACGGCGATTTATGAGAAATTGACGATAAAATTGCTGTTTTAAACTTGCAAAAACATAGAAAAACGCTGTTTTGAACTATTCAAACTGACAAATTCATGTTTCTTTCGTGCGAATCGGCGATTTATGAGAAATGACGATAAAATTGCTGTTTTAAACTTGCAAAAACATAGATTAAACGCTGTTTTGCCTATTCAAAACTGACAAATTCCATGTTTCTTTCGTGTGGAAACGGCGATTTATGTGAAATGACGATAAAATTGCTGTTTTAAACTTGCAAAAACATAGAAAAACGCTGTTTTTCAACTATTCAAACTGATAAATTCATGTTTCTTACGTTCCTAACGGTGGATTTTTGTGAAATCACGATAAAATTGCTGTTTTAAACTTGGCAAAAACATTGAAAAACGCTGTTTTTCAACTATTCAAACTGACAAATTCATGTTTCTTTCGTGTGAAACGGCGATTTATGAGAAATGACGATAAAATTGCTGTTTTCAACTTGCAAAAACAGAAAAACGCTGTTTTGAACTATTCAAACTGACAAATTCATGTTTCTTTCGTGTAAAACGGCGATTTATGAGAATGACGATAAAATTGCTGTTTTTAAACTTGCAAAAAACATAGAAAAACGCTGTTTTGAACTATTCAAACTGGACAAATTCATGTTTCTTTCGTGTGAAACGGCGATTTATGAGAAATGACGATAAAATTGCTGTTTTAAGCTTGCAAAAACATAGAAAAAACGCTGTTTTGAACTATTCAAACTGACAAATTCATGTTTCTTTTCGTGCGAAACGGCGATTTTATGAGAAATTGACGATAAAAATTGCTGTTTTAAACTTGCAAAAAACATAGAAAAACGCTGTTTTCAACTATTCAAAACTGATAAATTCATGTTTCTTACGTTTCCAAACGGTGGATTTTAGTGAAATCACGATAAAATTGCTGTTTTTAAACTTGCAAAAACATAGAAAAACGCTGTTTTGAACTATTCAAAACTGACAAATTCATGTTTCTTTCGTGTGAAACGGCGATTTATGAGGAAATGACGATAAAATTGCTGTTTTAACTTGCAAAAACATAGAAAAAACGCTGTTTTTGAACTACTCAAACTGACACATTCATGTTTCTTCCGTGCGAAACGGCGATTTATGAGAAATTACTATAAAATTGCTGTTTTAAACTTGCAAAAACATAGAAAAACGCTGTTTTGAACTATTCAAACTGACAAATTCATGTTTCTTTCGTGTGAAACGGGCGATTTATGAGAAATGACGATAAAATTGCTGTTTTAAACTTGCAAAAACATAGAAAAACGCTGTTTTTGAACTATTCAAACTGACAAATTCATGATTCTTTCGTGTGAAACGGCGATTTATGAGAAATGACGATAAAATTGCTGTTTTAAACTTGCAAAAACATAGAAAAACGCTGTTTTGAACTATTCAAACTGACAAATTCATGTTTCTTTCGTGCGAAACGGGCGATTTATGAGAAATGACGTCAAAATTGCTGTTTTAAACTTGCAAAAACATAGAAAAACGCTGTTTTCAACTATTCAAACTGATAAATTCATGTTTCTTACGTTCCAAACGGTGGATTTTAGTGAAATCACGATAAAATTGCTGTTTTAAACTTTCAAAAACATAGATAAACGCTGTTTTTGAACTATTCAAACTGACAAATTCATGTTTCTTTCGTGTGTGAAACGGCGATTTATGAGAAATGACGATAAAATTGCTGTTTTAAACTTGCAAAAACATAGAAAAACGCTGTTTTGAACTACTCAAACTGACACATTCATGTTTCTTCCGTGCGAAACGGCGATTTATGAGAAATTACTATAAAAATTGCTGTTTTTAAACTTGCAAAAACCTAGAAAAACGCTGTTTGAACTATTCAAACTGACAAATTTATGTTCTTTCGTGTGAAACGGCGATTTATGAGAAATGACGATAAAAATTGCTGTTTTAAACTTGCAAAAACATAGAAAAACGCTGTTTTTGAACTATTCAAACTGACAAATTCATGATTCTTTCGTGTGGAAACGGCGATTTATGAGAAATGACGATAAAATTGCTGTTTTTAAACTTGCAAAAAACATAGAAAAACGCTGTTTTGAACTATTCAAACTGACAAATTCATGTTTCTTTCGTGCGAAACGGCGATATATGAGAAATGACGATAAATTGCTGTTTTAAACTTGCAAAAACATAGAAAAAACGCTGTTTTCAACTATTCAAAACTGATAAATTCATGTTTCTTTATGTTCGAAACGGTGGATTTTTGTGAAATCACGATAAAATTGCTGTTTTAAACTTGCAAAAACATAGAAAAACGCTGTTTTGAACTACTCAAACTGACAAATTCATGTTTTCTTCCGTGCGAAACGGCGATTTATGAGAAATTACTATAAAATTGCTGTTATAAACTTGCAAATACATAGAAAAACGCTGTTTTGAACTATTCAAACTGACAAATTCATGTTTCTTCGTGTGAAACGGCGATTTAAGAGAAATGACGTTAAAATTGCTGTTTTAAACTTGCAAAAAACATAGAAAAAACGCTGTTTTGAACTACTCAAACTAATAAATTCATGTTTCTTCCGTGCGAAACGGCGATTTATGAGAAATTACTATAAAATTGCTGTTATAAACTTGCAAAAACATAGAAAAAACGCTGTTTTGAACTATTTAAACTGACAAATTCATGTTTCTTTCGTGTGAAACGGCGATTTATGAGAAATGACGATAAAATTGCTGTTTTAAACTTGCAAAAAACATAGAAAAACGCTGTTTTGAACTATTCAAACTGACAAATTCATGTTTCTTACGTGTGAAACGGCGATTTATGAGAAATGACGATAAAATTGCTGTTTTAAACTTGCAAAAACATAGAAAAACGTTGTTTTGAACTATTCAAACTGACAAATTCATGTTTCTTTCGTGCGAAACGGCGATTTATGAGAAATGACGATAAAATTGCTGTTTTAAACTTGCAAAAACATAGAAAAACGCTGTTTTCAACTATTCAAACTGATAAATTCATGTTTCTTACGTTCCAAACGGTGGATTTTTGTGAAATCACGATAAAATTGCTGTTTTAAACTTGCAAAAACATTGAAAAACGCTTTTTTCAACTATTCAAACTGACATATTCATGTTTCTTCCGTGCGAAACGGCGATTTATGAGAAATTACGATAAAATTGCTGTTTTAAACTTGCAAAAACATAGAAAAACGCTGTTTTGAACTATTCAAACTGACAAATTCATGTTTCTTTCGTGTGAGACGGCGATTTATGAGAAATGACGATAAAATTGCTGTTTTAAACTTTGCAAAAACATAGAAAAACGCTGTTTTGAACTACTCAAACTGACAAATTCATGTTTCTTTCGTGCGAAACGGCGATTTATGATAAATGACGATAAAATTGCTGTTTTAAACTTGCAAAAACATAGAAAAACGCTGTTTTGAACTATTCAAACTGACAAATTCATGTTTCTTTCGTGTGAAACGGCGATTTATGAGAAATGACGATAAAATTGCTGTTTTAAACTTGCAAAAACATAGAAAAACGCTGTTTTGAAACTATTCAAACTGACAAATTCATGTTTCTTTCGTGCGAATCGGCGATTTATGAGAAATGACGATAAAATTGCTGTTTTAAACTTGCAAAAAACATAGGTTAAACGCTGTTTTGCCTATTCAAACTGACAAATTCATGTTTCTTTCGTGTGAAACGGCGATTTATGAGAAATGACGATAAAATTGCTGTTTTAAACTTGCAAAAACATAGAAAAACGCTGTTTTGAACTATTCAAACTGACAAATTCATGTTTCTTTCGTGTAAAACGGCGATTTATGAGAAATGACGATAAAATTGCTGTTTTAAACTTGCAAAAACATAGAAAAACGCTGTTTTGAACTATTCAAACTGACAAATTCATGTTTCTTTCGTGCGAAACGGCGATTTATGAGAAATGACGATAAAATTGCTGTTTTAAACTTGCAAAAACATAGAAAAACGCTGTTTTCAACTATTCAAACTGATAAATTCATGTTTCTTACGTTGGAAACGGTGGATTTTAGTGAAATCACGATAAAATTGCTGTTTTAAACTTGCAAAAACATTGAAAAACGCTTTTTTCAACTATTCAAACTGACAAAATCATGTTTCTTCCGTGCGAAACGGCGATTTATGAAAAATTACGATAAAATTGCTGTTTTAAACTTGCAAAAACATAGAAAAACGCTGTTTTGAACTATTCAAACTGACAAATTCATGTTTCTTTCGTGCGAAACGGCGATATATGAGAAATGACGATAAAATTGCTGTTTTAAACTTGCAAAAACATAGAAAAACTCTGTTTTCAACTATTCAAACTGATAAATTCATGTTTCTTATGTTCGAAACGGTGGATTTTTGTGAAATCACGATAAAATTGCTGTTTTAAACTTGCAAAAACATAGAAAAACGCTGTTTTGAACTATTCAAACTGACAAATTCATGTTTCTTTCGTGCGAAACGGCGATTTATAAGAAATGACGATAAAATTGCTGTTTTAAACTTGCAAAAACATAGAAAAACGCTGTTTTCAACTATTCAAACTGATAAATTCATGTTTCTTACGTTCCAAACGGTGGATTTTTGTGAAATCACGATAAAATTGCTGTTTTAAACTTGCAAAAACATTGAAAAACGCTGTTTTCAACTATTCAAACTGACATATTCATGTTTCTTCCGTGCGAAACGGCGATTTATAAGAAATTACGATAAAATTGCTGTTTTAAACTTGCAAAAACATAGAAAAACGCAGTTTTGAACTATTCAAACTGACAAATTCATGTTTCTTTCGTGTGAGACGGCGATTTATGAGAAATGACGATAAAATTGCTGTTTTAAACTTGCAAAAACATAGAAAAACGCTGTTTTGAACTACTCAAACTGACAAATTCATGTTTCTTTCGTGCGAAACGGCGATTTATGATAAATGACGATAAAATTGCTGTTTTAAACTTGCAAAAACATAGAAAAACGCTGTTTTGAACTATTCAAACTGACAAATTCATGTTTCTTTCGTGTGAAACGGCGATTTATGAGAAATGACGATAAAATTGCTGTTTTAAACTTGCAAAAACATAGAAAAACGCTGTTTTGAACTATTCAAACTGACAAATTCATGTTTCTTTCGTGCGAATCGGCGATTTATGAGAAATGACGATAAAATTGCTGTTTTAAACTTGCAAAAACATAGGTTAAACGCTGTTTTGCCTATTCAAACTGACAAATTCATGTTTCTTTCGTGTGAAACGGCGATTTATGTGAAATGACGATAAAATTGCTGTTTTAAACTTGCAAAAACATAGAAAAACGCTGTTTTCAACTATTCAAACTGATAAATTCATGTTTCTTACGTTCCTAACGGTGGATTTTTGTGAAATCACGATAAAATTGCTGTTTTAAACTTGCAAAAACATTGAAAAAACGCTGTTTTCAACTATTCAAACTGACAAATTCATGTTTCTTTCGTGTGAAACGGCGATTTATGAGAAATGACGATAAAATTGCTGTTTTCAACTTGCAAAAACAGAAAAAACGCTGTTTTGAACTATTCAAACTGACAAATTCATGTTTCTCTCGTGTAAAACGGCGATTTATGAGAAATGACGATAAAATTGCTGTTTTAAACTTGCAAAAACATAGAAAAACGCTGTTTTCAACTATTCAAACTGATAAATTCATGTTTCTTATGTTCGAAACGGTGGATTTTTGTGAAATCACGATAAAATTGCTGTTTTAAACTTGCAAAAACATAGAAAAACGCTGTTTTGAACTATTCAAACTGACAAATTCATGTTTCTTTCGTGCGAAACGGCGATTTATAAGAAATGACGATAAAATTGCTGTTTTAAACTTGCAAAAACATAGAAAAAACGCTGTTTTCAACTATTCAAACTGATAAATTCATGTTTCTTACGTTCCAAACGGTGGATTTTTGTGAAATCACGATAAAATTGCTGTTTTAAACTTGCAAAAACATTGAAAAACGCTGTTTTCAACTATTCAAACTGACATATTCATGTTTCTTCCGTGCGAAACGGCGATTTATAAGAAATTACGATAAAATTGCTGTTTTAAACTTGCAAAAACATAGAAAAACGCTGTTTTGAACTATTCAAACTGACAAATTCATGTTTCTTTCGTGTGAGACGGCGATTTATGAGAAATGACGATAAAATTGCTGTTTTAAACTTGCAAAAACATAGAAAAACGCTGTTTTGAACTACTCAAACTGACAAATTCATGTTTCTTTCGTGCGAAACGGCGATTTTATGATAAATGACGATAAAATTGCTGTTTTAAACTTGCAAAAACATAGAAAAAACGCTGTTTTGAACTATTCAAACTGACAAATTCATGTTTCTTTCGTAGTGAAACGGCGATTTATGAGAAATGACGATAAAAATTGCTGTTTTAAACTTGCAAAAAACATAGAAAAACGCTGTTTTGAACTATTCAAACTGACAAATTCATGTTTCTTTCGTGCGAATCGGCGATTTATGAGAAATGACGATAAAATTGCTGTTTTAAACTTGCAAAAACATAGGTTAAACGCTGTTTTGCCTATTCAAACTGACAAATTCATGTTTCTTTCGTGTGAAACGGCGATTTATGTGAAATGACGATAAAATTGCTGTTTTAAACTTGCAAAAACATAGAAAAACGCTGTTTTCAACTATTCAAACTGATAAATTCATGTTTTCTTACGTTCCTAACGGTGGATTTTTGTGAAATCACGATAAAATTGCTGTTTTAAACTTGCAAAAACATTGAAAAACGCTGTTTTTCAACTATTCAAACTGACAAATTCATGTTTCTTTCGTGTGAAACGGCGATTTATGAGAAATGACGATAAAATTGCTGTTTTCAACTTGCAAAAACAGAAAAACGCTGTTTTGAACTATTCAAACTGACAAATTCATGTTTCTTTCGTGTAAAACGGCGATTTATGAGAAATGACGATAAAATTGCTGTTTTTAAACTTGCAAAAACATAGAAAAACGCTGTTTTGAACTATTCAAACTGACCAAATTCATGTTTCTTTCGTGTGAAACGGCGATTTATGAGAAATGACGATAAAATTGCTGTTTTTAAGCTTGCAAAAACATAGAAAAAACGCTGTTTTTGAACTATTCAAACTGACAAATTCATGTTTCTTTCGTGCGAAACGGCGATTTATGAGAAATGACGATAAAATTGCTGTTTTAAAGTTGCAAAAACATAGAAAAACGCTGTTTTCAACTATTCAAACTGATAAATTCATGTTTCTTACGTTCCAAACGGTGGATTTTAGTGAAATCACGATAAAATTGCTGTTTTAAACTTGCAAAAACATAGAAAAACGCTGTTTTGAACTACTCAAACTGACAAATTCATGTTTCTTCCGTGCGAAACGGCGATTTATGAGAAATTACTATAAAATTGCTGTTATAAACTTGCAAATACATAGAAAAACGCTGTTTTGAACTATTCAAACTGACAAATTCATGTTTCTTTCGTGTGAAACGGCGATTTATGAGAAATGACGTTAAAATTGCTGTTTTAAACTTGCAAAAACATAGAAAAACGCTGTTTTGAACTACTCAAACTAACAAATTCATGTTTCTTCCGTGCGAAACGGCGATTTATGAGAAATCACGATAAAATTGCTGTTTTAAACTTGCAAAAACATTGAAAAACGCTGTTTTCAACTATTCAAACCGACATATTCATGTTTCTTCCGTGCGAAACGGCGATTTATGAGAAATTACGATAAAATTGCTGTTTTAAACTTGCAAAAACATAGAAAAACGCTGTTTTGAACTATTCAAACTGACAAATTCATGTTTCTTTCGTGTGAGACGGCGATTTATGAGAAATGACGATAAAATTGCTGTTTTAAACTTGCAAAAACATAGAAAAACGCTGTTTTGAACTACTCAAACTGACAAATTCATGTTTCTTTCGTGCGAAACGGCGATTTATAAGAAATGACGATAAAATTGATGTTTTAAACTTGCAAAAACATAGAAAAACGCTGTTTTCAACTATTCAAACTGATAAATTCATGTTTCTTACGTTCCAAACGGTGGATTTTTGTGAAATCACGATAAAATTGCTGTTTTAAACTTGCAAAAACATTGAAAAACGCTGTTTTCAACTATTTAAACTGACATATTCATGTTTCTTCCGTGCGAAACGGCGATTTATGAGAAATTACGATAAAATTGCTGTTTTAAACTTGCAAAAACATAGAAAAACGCTGTTTTGAACTATTCAAACTGACAAATTCATGTTTCTTTCGAGTAAGACGGCGATTTATGAGAAATGACGATAAAATTGCTGTTTTAAACTTGCAAAAACATAGAAAAACGCTGTTTTGAACTACTCAAACTGACAAATTCATGTTTCTTTCGTGCGAAACGGCGATTTATGATAAATGACGATATAATTGCTGTTTTAAACTTGCAAAAACATAGAAAAACGCTGTTTTGAACTATTCAAACTGACAAATTCATGTTTCTTTCGTGTGAAACGGCGATTTATGAGAAATGACGATAAAGTTGCTGTTTTAAACTTGCAAAAACATAGAAAAACGCTGTTTTGAACTATTCAAACTGACAAATTCATGTTTCTTTCGTGCGAATCGGCGATTTATGAGAAATGACGATAAAATTGCTGTTTTAAACTTGCAAAAACATAGGTTAAACGCTGTTTTGCCTATTCAAACTGACAAATTCATGTTTCTTTCGTGTGAAACGGCGATTTATGTGAAATGACGATAAAATTGCTGTTTTAAACTTGCAAAAACATAGAAAAACGCTGTTTTCAACTATTCAAACTGATAAATTCATGTTTCTTACGTTCCTAACGGTGGATTTTTGTGAAATCACGATAAAATTGCTGTTTTAAACTTGCAAAAACATTGAAAAACGCTGTTTTCAACTATTCAAACTGACAAATTCATGTTTCTTTCGTGTGAAACGGCGATTTATGAGAAATGACGATAAAATTGCTGTTTTCAACTTGCAAAAACAGAAAAACGCTGTTTTGAACTATTCAAACTGACAAATTCATGTTTCTTTCGTGTGAAACGGCGATTTATGAGAAATGACGATAAAATTGCTGTTTTAAACTTGCAAAAACATAGAAAAACGCTGTTTTGAACTATTCAAACTGACAAATTCATGTTTCTTTCGTGTGAAACGGCGATTTATGAGAAATGACGATAAAATTGCTGTTTTAAGCTTGCAAAAACATAGAAAAACGCTGTTTTGAACTATTCAAACTGACAAATTCATGTTTCTTTCGTGCGAAACGGCGATTTATGAGAAATGACGATAAAATTGCTGTTTTAAACTTGCAAAAACATAGAAAAACGCTGTTTTCAACTATTCAAACTGATAAATTCATGTTTCTTACGTTCCAAACGGTGGATTTTAGTGAAATCACGATAAAATTGCTGTTTTAAACTTGCAAAAACATAGAAAAACGCTGTTTTGAACTATTCAAACTGACAAATTCATGTTTCTTTCGTGTGAAACGGCGATTTATGAGAAATGACGATAAAATTGCTGTTTTAAACTTGCAAAAACATAGAAAAACGCTGTTTTGAACTACTCAAACTGACACATTCATGTTTCTTCCGTGCGAAACGGCGATTTATGAGAAATTACTATAAAATTGCTGTTTTAAACTTGCAAAAACCTAGAAAAACGCTGTTTTGAACTATTCAAACTGACAAATTTATGTTTCTTTCGTGTGAAACGGCGATTTATGAGAAATGACGATAAAATTGCTGTTTTAAACTTGCAAAAACATAGAAAAACGCTGTTTTGAACTATTCAAACTGACAAATTCATGATTCTTTCGTGTGAAACGGCGATTTATGAGAAATGACGATAAAATTGCTGTTTTAAACTTGCAAAAACATAGAAAAACGCTGTTTTGAACTATTCAAACTGACAAATTCATGTTTCTTTCGTGCGAAACGGCGATATATGAGAAATGACGATAAAATTGCTGTTTTAAACTTGCAAAAACATAGAAAAACGCTGTTTTCAACTATTCAAACTGATAAATTCATGTTTCTTATGTTCGAAACGGTGGATTTTTGTGAAATCACGATAAAATTGCTGTTTTAAACTTGCAAAAACATAGAAAAACGCTGTTTTGAACTACTCAAACTGACAAATTCATGTTTCTTCCGTGCGAAACGGCGATTTATGAGAAATTACTATAAAATTGCTGTTATAAACTTGCAAATACATAGAAAAACGTTGTTTTGAACTATTCAAACTGACAAATTCATGTTTCTTTCGTGTGAAACGGCGATTTATGAGAAATGACGTTAAAATTGCTGTTTTAAACTTGCAAAAACATAGAAAAACACTGTTTTGAACTACTCAAACTCACAAATTCATGTTTCTTCCGTGCGAAACGGCGATTTATGAGAAATTACTATAAAATTGCTGTTATAAACTTGCAAAAACATAGAAAAACGCTGTTTTGAACTATTCAAACTGACAAATTCATGTTTCTTTCGTGTGAAACGGCGATTTATGAGAAATGACGATAAAATTGCTGTTTTAAACTTGCAAAAACATAGAAAAACGCTGTTTTGAACTATTCAAACTGACAAATTCATGTTTCTTACGTGTGAAACGGCGATTTATGAGAATTGACGATAAAATTGCTGTTTTAAACTTGCAAAAACATAGAAAAACGCTGTTTTGAACTATTCAAACTGACAAATTCATGTTTCTTTCGTGCGAAACGGCGATTTATAAGAAATGACGATAAAATTGCTGTTTTAAACTTGCAAAAACATAGAAAAACGCTGTTTTCAACTATTCAAACTGATAAATTCATGTTTCTTACGTTCCAAACGGTGTATTTTTGTGAAATCACGATAAAATTGCTGTTTTAAACTTGCAAAAACATTGAAAAGCGCTGTTTTCAACTATTCAAACTGACATATTCATGTTTCTTCCGTGCGAAACGGCGATTTATGAGAAATTACGATAAAATTGCTGTTTTAAACTTGCAAAAACATAGAAAAACGCTGTTTTGAACTATTCAAACTGACAAATTCATGTTTCTTTCGTGTGAGACGGCGATTTATGAGAAATGACGATAAATTTGCTGTTTTAAACTTGCAAAAACATAGAAAAACGCTGTTTTGAACAACTCAAACTGACAAATTCATGTTTCTTTCGTGCGAAACGGCGATTTATGATAAATGACGATAAAATTGCTGTTTTAAACTTGCAAAAACATAGAAAAACGCTGTTTTGGACTATTCAAACTGACAAATTCATGTTTCTTTCGTGTGAAACGGCGATTTATGAGAAATGACGATAAAATTGCTGTTTTAAACTTGCAAAAACATAGAAAAACGCTGTTTTGAACTATTCAAACTGACAAATTCATGTTTCTTTCGTGCGAATCGGCGATTTATGAGAAATGACTATAAAATTGCTGTTTTAAACTTGCAAAAACATAGGTTAAACGCTGTTTTGCCTATTCAAACTGACAAATTCATGTTTCTTTCGTGTGAAACGGCGATTTATGTGAAATGACGATAAAATTGCTGTTTTAAACTTGCAAAAACATAGAAAAACGCTGTTTTCAACTATTCAAACTGATAAATTCATGTTTCTTACGTTCCTAACGGTGGATTTTTGTGAAATCACGATAAAATTGCTGTTTTAAACTTGCAAAAACATTGAAAAACGCTGTTTTCAACTATTCAAACTGACAAATTCATGTTTCTTTCGTGTGAAACGGCGATTTATGAGAAATGACGATAAAATTGCTGTTTTCAACTTGCAAAAACAGAAAAACGCTGTTTTGAACTATTCAAACTGACAAATTCATGTTTCTTTCGTGTAAAACGGCGATTTATGAGAAATGACGATAAAATTGCTGTTTTAAACTTGCAAAAACATAGAAAAACGCTGTTTTGAACTATTCAAACTGACAAATTCATGTTTCTTTCGTGTGAAACGGCGATTTATAAAAAATGACGATAAAATTGCTGTTTTAAGCTTGCAAAAACATAGAAAAACGCTGTTTTGAACTATTCAAACTGACTAATTCATGTTTCTTTCGTGCGAAACGGCGATTTATGAGAAATGACGATAAAATTGCTGTTTTAAACTTGCAAAAACATAGAAAAACGCTGTTTTCAACTATTCAAACTGATAAATTCATGTTTCTTACGTTCCAAACGGTGGATTTTAGTGAAATCACGATAAAATTGCTGTTTTGAACTTGCAAAAACATTGAAAAACGCTGTTTTAAACTATTCAAACTGACAAATTCATGTTTCTTTCGTGTGAAACGGCGATTTATGAGAAATGACGATAAAATTGCTGTTTTAAAATTGCAAAAACATAGAAAAACGCTGTTTTGAACTACTCAAACTGACAAATTCATGTTTCTTCCGTGCGAAACGGCGATTTATGAGAAATTACTATAAAATTGCTGTTATAAACTTGCAAAAACATAGAAAAACGCTGTTTTGAACTACTCAAACTGACAAATTCATGTTTCTTCCGTGCGAAACGGCGATTTATGAGAAATTACTATAAAATTGCTGTTATAAACTTGCAAAAACATAGAAAAACGCTGTTTTGAACTATTCAAACTGACAAATTCATGTTTCTTTCGTGTGAAACGGCGATTTATGAGAAATGACGATAAAATTGCTGTTTGAAACTTGCAAAAACATAGAAAAACGCTGTTTTGAACTATTCAAACAGACAAATTCATGTTTCTTACGTGTGAAACGGCGATTTATGAGAAATGACGATAAAATAGCTGTTTTAAACTTGCAAAAACATAGAAAAACGCTGTTTTGAACTATTCAAACTGACAAATTCCTGTTTCTTTCGTGCGAAACGGCGATTTATGAGAAATGACGATAAAATTGCTGTTTTAAACTTGCAAAAACATAGAAAAACGCTGTTTTCAACTATTCAAACTGATAAATTCATGTTTCTTACGTTCCAAACGGTGGATTTTTGTTAAATCACGATAAAATTGCTGTTTTAAACTTGCAAAAACATTGAAAAACGCTGTTTTCAACTATTCAAACTGACAAATTCATGTTTCATCCGTGCGAAACGGCGATTTATGAGAAATTACGATAAAATTGCTTTTTTAAACTTGCAAAAACATAGAAAAACGCTGTTTTGAACTATTCAAACTGGCAAATTCATGTTTCTTTCGTGTGAAACGGCGATTTATGAGAAATGACGATAAAATTGCTGTTTTAAACTTGCAAAAAACATAGAAAAACGCTGTTTTGAACTACTCAAACGGACAAATTCATGTTTCTTTCGTGTGAAACGGCGATTTATGAGAAATTACTATAAAATTGCTGTTTTAAACTTCCAAAAACATAGAAAAACGCTGTTTTGAACTATTAAAACTGACAAATTCATGTTTCTTTCGTGCGAAACGGCGATTTATGAGAAATGGCGATAAAATTGCTGTTTTAAACTTGCAAAAACATAGAAAAACGCTGTTTTGAACTGTTCAAACTGACAAATTCATGTTTCTTTCGTGTGAAACGGCGATTTATGAGAAATGACGATAAAATTGCTGTTTTAAGCTTGCAAAAACATAGAAAAACGCTGTTTTGAACTATTCAAACTGACAAATTCATGTTTCTTTCGTGCGAAACGGCGATTTATGAGAAATGACGATAAAATTGCTGTTTTAAACTTGCAAAAACATAGAAAAACGCTGTTTTCAACTATTCAAACTGATAAATTCATGTTTCTTACGTTCCAAACGGTGGATTTTAGTGAAATCACGATAAAATTGCTGTTTTAAACTTGCAAAAACATTGAAAAACGCTGTTTTAAACTATTCAAACTGACAAATTCATGTTTCTTTCGTGTGAAACGGCGATTTATGAGAAATGACGATAAAATCGCTGTTTTAAACTTGCAAAAACATAGAAAAACGCTGTTTTGAACTACTCAAACTGACAAATTCATGTTTCTTCCGTGCGAAACGGCGATTTATGAGAAATTACTATAAAATTGCTGTTATAAACTTGCAAAAACATAGAAAAACGCTGTTTTGAACTACTCAAACTGACATATTCATGTTTCTTTCGTGCGAAACGGCGATTTATAAGAAATGACGATAAAATTGATGTTTTAAACTTGCAAAAACATAGAAAAACGCTGTTTTCAACTATTCAAACTGATAAATTCATGTTTCTTACGTTCCAAACGGTGGATTTTTGTGAAATCACGATAAAATTGCTGTTTTAAACTTGCAAAAACATTGAAAAACGCTGTTTTGAACTATTCAAACTGACAAATTCATGTTTCTTTCGTGTGAAACGGCGATTTATGAGAAATGACGATAAAATTGCTGTTTTAAACTTGCAAAAACATAGAAAAACGCTGTTTTGAACTATTCAAACTGACAAATTCATGTTTCTTACGTGTGAAACGGCGATTTATGAGAATTGACGATAAAATTGCTGTTTTAAACTTGCAAAAACATAGAAAAACGCTGTTTTGAACTATTCAAACTGACAAATTCATGTTTCTTTCGTGCGAAACGGCGATTTATAAGAAATGACGATAAAATTGCTGTTTTAAACTTGCAAAAACATAGAAAAACGCTGTTTTCAACTATTCAAACTGATAAATTCATGTTTCTTACGTTCCAAACGGTGGATTTTTGTAAAATCACGATAAAATTGCTGTTTTAAACTTGCAAAAACATTGAAAAACGCTGTTTTGAACAACTCAAACTGACAAATTCATGTTTCTTTCGTGCGAAACGGCGATTTATGATAAATGACGATAAAATTGCTGTTTTAAACTTGCAAAAACATAGAAAAACGCTGTTTTGGACTATTCAAACTGACAAATTCATGTTTCTTTCGTGTGAAACGGCGATTTATGAGAAATGACGATAAAATTGCTGTTTTAAACTTGCAAAAACATAGAAAAACGCTGTTTAGAACTATTCAAACTGACAAATTCATGTTTCTTTCGTGCGAATCGGCGATTTATGAGAAATGACGATAAAATTGCTGTTTTAAACTTGCAAAAACATAGGTTAAACGCTGTTTTGCCTATTCAAACTGACAAATTCATGTTTCTTTCGTGTGAAACGGCGATTTATGTGAAATGACGATAAAATTGCTGTTTTAAACTTGCAAAAACATAGAAAAACGCTGTTTTCAACTATTTAAACTGATAAATTCATGTTTCTTACGTTCCTAACGGTGGATTTTTGTGAAATCACGATAAAATTGCTGTTTTAAACTTGCAAAAACATTGAAAAACGCTGTTTTCAACTATTCATACTGACAAATTCATGTTTCTTTCGTGTGAAACGGCGATTTATGAGAAATGACGATAAAATTGCTGTTTTCAACTTGCAAAAACAGAAAAACGCTGTTTTGAACTATTCAAACTGACAAATTCATGTTTCTTTCTTGTAAAACGGCGATTTATGAGAAATGACGATAAAATTGCTGTTTTAAACTTGCAAAAACATAGAAAAACGCTGTTTTGAACTACTCAAACTGACAAATTCATGTTTCTTTCGTGCGAAACGGCGATTTATAAGAAATGACGATAAAATTGATGTTTTAAACTTGCAAAAACATAGAAAAACGCTGTTTTCAACTATTCAAACTGATAAATTCATGTTTCTTACGTTCCAAACGGTGGATTTTTGTGAAATCACGATAAAATTGCTGTTTTAAACTTGCAAAAACATTGAAAAACGCTGTTTTGAACTATTCAAACTGACAAATTCATGTTTCTTTCGTGTGAAACGGCGATTTATGAGAAATGACGATAAAATTGCTGTTTTAAACTTGCAAAAACATAGAAAAACGCTGTTTTGAACTATTCAAACTGACAAATTCATGTTTCTTACGTGTGAAACGGCGATTTATGAGAATTGACGATAAAATTGCTGTTTTAAACTTGCAAAAACATAGAAAAACGCTGTTTTGAACTATTCAAACTGACAAATTCATGTTTCTTTCGTGCGAAACGGCGATTTATAAGAAATGACGATAAAATTGCTGTTTTAAACTTGCAAAAACATAGAAAAACGCTGTTTTCAACTATTCAAACTGATAAATTCATGTTTCTTACGTTCCAAACGGTGGATTTTTGTGAAATCACGATAAAATTGCTGTTTTAAACTTGCAAAAACATTGAAAAACGCTGTTTTGAACAACTCAAACTGACAAATTCATGTTTCTTTTGTGCGAAACGGCGATTTATGATAAATGACGATAAAATTGCTGTTTTAAACTTGCAAAAACATAGAAAAACGCTGTTTTGGACTATTCAAACTGACAAATTCATGTTTCTTTCGTGTGAAACGGCGATTTATGAGAAATGACGATAAAATTGCTGTTTTAAACTTGCAAAAACATAGAAAAACGCTGTTTAGAACTATTCAAACTGACAAATTCATGTTTCTTTCGTGCGAATCGGCGATTTATGAGAAATGACGATAAAATTGCTGTTTTAAACTTGCAAAAACATAGGTTAAACGCTGTTTTGCCTATTCAAACTGACAAATTCATGTTTCTTTCGTGTGAAACGGCGATTTATGTGAAATGACGATAAAATTGCTGTTTTAAACTTGCAAAAACATAGAAAAACGCTGTTTTCAACTATTTAAACTGATAAATTCATGTTTCTTACGTTCCTAACGGTGGATTTTTGTGAAATCACGATAAAATTGCTGTTTTAAACTTGCAAAAACATTGAAAAACGCTGTTTTCAACTATTCATACTGACAAATTCATGTTTCTTTCGTGTGAAACGGCGATTTATGAGAAATGACGATAAAATTGCTGTTTTCAACTTGCAAAAACAGAAAAACGCTGTTTTGAACTATTCAAACTGACAAATTCATGTTTCTTTCGTGTAAAACGGCGATTTATGAGAAATGACGATAAAATTGCTGTTTTAAACTTGCAAAAACATAGAAAAACGCTGTTTTGAACTATTCAAACTGACAAATTCATGTTTCTTTCGTGTGAAACGGCGATTTATAAAAAATGACGATAAAATTGCTGTTTTAAGCTTGCAAAAACATAGAAAAACGCTGTTTTGAACTATTCAAACTGACTAATTCATGTTTCTTTCGTGCGAAACGGCGATTTATGAGAAATGACGATAAAATTGCTGTTTTAAACTTGCAAAAACATAGAAAAACGCTGTTTTTAACTATTCAAACTGATAAATTCATGTTTCTTACGTTCCAAACGGTGGATTTTAGTGAAATCACGATAAAATTGCTGTTTTGAACTTGCAAAAACATTGAAAAACGCTGTTTTAAGCTATTCAAACTGACAAATTCATGTTTCTTTCGTGTGAAACGGCGATTTATGAGAAATGACGATAAAATTGCTGTTTTAAAATTGCAAAAACATAGAAAAACGCTGTTTTGAACTACTCAAACTGACAAATTCATGTTTCTTCCGTGCGAAACGGCGATTTATGAGAAATTACTATAAAATTGCTGTTATAAACTTGCAAAAACATAGAAAAACGCTGTTTTGAACTACTCAAACTGACAAATTCATGTTTCTTCCGTGCGAAACGGCGATTTATGAGAAATTACTATAAAATTGCTGTTATAAACTTGCAAAAACATAGAAAAACGCTGTTTTGAACTATTCAAACTGACAAATTCATGTTTCTTTCGTGTGAAACGGCGATTTATGAGAAATGACGATAAAATTGCTGTTTGAAACTTGCAAAAACATAGAAAAACGCTGTTTTGAACTATTCAAACAGACAAATTCATGTTTCTTACGTGTGAAACGGCGATTTATGAGAAATGACGATAAAATAGCTGTTTTAAACTTGCAAAAACATAGAAAAACGCTGTTTTGAACTATTCAAACTGACAAATTCCTGTTTCTTTCGTGCGAAACGGCGATTTATGAGAAATGACGATAAAATTGCTGTTTTAAACTTGCAAAAACATAGAAAAACGCTGTTTTCAACTATTCAAACTGATAAATTCATGTTTCTTACGTTCCAAACGGTGGATTTTTGTTAAATCACGATAAAATTGCTGTTTTAAACTTGCAAAAACATTGAAAAACGCTGTTTTCAACTATTCAAACTGACAAATTCATGTTTCATCCGTGCGAAACGGCGATTTATGAGAAATTACGATAAAATTGCTTTTTTAAACTTGCAAAAACATAGAAAAACGCTGTTTTGAACTATTCAAACTGGCAAATTCATGTTTCTTTCGTGTGAAACGGCGATTTATGAGAAATGACGATAAAATTGCTGTTTTAAACTTGCAAAAAACATAGAAAAACGCTGTTTTGAACTACTCAAACGGACAAATTCATGTTTCTTTCGTGTGAAACGGCGATTTATGAGAAATTACTATAAAATTGCTGTTTTAAACTTCCAAAAACATAGAAAAACGCTGTTTTGAACTATTAAAACTGACAAATTCATGTTTCTTTCGTGCGAAACGGCGATTTATGAGAAATGGCGATAAAATTGCTGTTTTAAACTTGCAAAAACATAGAAAAACGCTGTTTTGAACTGTTCAAACTGACAAATTCATGTTTCTTTCGTGTGAAACGGCGATTTATGAGAAATGACGATAAAATTGCTGTTTTAAGCTTGCAAAAACATAGAAAAACGCTGTTTTGAACTATTCAAACTGACAAATTCATGTTTCTTTCGTGCGAAACGGCGATTTATGAGAAATGACGATAAAATTGCTGTTTTAAACTTGCAAAAACATAGAAAAACGCTGTTTTCAACTATTTAAACTGATAAATTCATGTTTCTTACGTTCCAAACGGTGGATTTTAGTGAAATCACGGTAAAATTGCTGTTTTAAACTTGCAAAAACATTGAAAAACGCTGTTTTAAACTATTCAAACTGACAAATTCATGTTTCTTTCGTGTGAAACGGCGATTTATGAGAAATGACGATAAAATTGCTGTTTTAAACTTGCAAAAACATAGAAAAACGCTGTTTTGAACTACTCAAACTGACAAATTCATGTTTCTTCCGTGCGAAACGGCGATTTATGAGAAATTACTATAAAATTGCTGTTATAAACTTGCAAAAACATAGAAAAACGCTGTTTTGAACTACTCAAACTGACAAATTCATGTTTCTTTCGTGCGAAACGGCGATTTATAAGAAATGACGATAAAATTGATGTTTTAAACTTGCAAAAACATAGAAAAACGCTGTTTTCAATATTCAAACTGATAAATTCATGTTTCTTACGTTCCAAACGGTGGATTTTTGTGAAATCACGATAAAATTGCTGTTTTAAACTTGCAAAAACATTGAAAAACGCTGTTTTGAACTATTCAAACTGACAAATTCATGTTTCTTTCGTGTGAAACGGCGATTTATGAGAAATGACGATAAAATTGCTGTTTTAAACTTGCAAAAACATAGAAAAACGCTGTTTTGAACTATTCAAACTGACAAATTCATGTTTCTTACGTGTGAAACGGCGATTTATGAGAATTGACGATAAAATTGCTGTTTTAAACTTGCAAAAACATAGAAAAACGCTGTTTTGAACTATTCAAACTGACAAATTCATGTTTCTTTCGTGCGAAACGGCGATTTATAAGAAATGACGATAAAATTGCTGTTTTAAACTTGCAAAAACATAGAAAAACGCTGTTTTCAACTATTCAAACTGATAAATTCATGTTTCTTACGTTCCAAACGGTGGATTTTTGTGAAATCACGATAAAATTGCTGTTTTAAACTTGCAAAAACATTGAAAAACGCTGTTTTGAACAACTCAAACTGACAAATTCATGTTTCTTTCGTGCGAAATGGCGATTTATGATAAATGACGATAAAATTGCTGTTTTAAACTTGCAAAAACATAGAAAAACGCTGTTTTGGACTATTCAAACTGACAAATTCATGTTTCTTTCGTGTGAAACGGCGATTTATGAGAAATGACGATAAAATTGCTGTTTTAAACTTGCAAAAACATAGAAAAACGCTGTTTAGAACTATTCAAACTGACAAATTCATGTTTCTTTCGTGCGAATCGGCGATTTATGAGAAATGACGATAAAATTGCTGTTTTAAACTTGCAAAAACATAGGTTAAACGCTGTTTTGCCTATTCAAACTGACAAATTCATGTTTCTTTCGTGTGAAACGGCGATTTATGTGAAATGACGATAAAATTGCTGTTTTAAACTTGCAAAAACATAGAAAAACGCTGTTTTCAACTATTCAAACTGATAAATTCATGTTTCTTACGTTCCTAACGGTGGATTTTTGTGAAATCACGATAAAATTGCTGTTTTAAACTTGCAAAAACATTGAAAAACGCTGTTTTCAACTATTCAAACTGACAAATTCATGTTTCTTTCGTGTGAAACGGCGATTTATGAGAAATGACGATAAAATTGCTGTTTTCAACTTGCAAAAACAGAAAAACGCTGTTTTGAACTATTCAAACTGACAAATTCATGTTTCTTTCGTGTAAAACGGCGATTTATGAGAAATGACGATAAAATTGCTGTTTTAAACTTGCAAAAACATAGAAAAACGCTGTTTTGAACTATTCAAACTGACAAATTCATGTTTCTTTCGTGTGAAACGGCGATTTATGAGAAATGACGATAAAATTGCTGTTTTAAGCTTGCAAAAACATAGAAAAACGCTGTTTTGAACTATTCAAACTGACAAATTCATGTTTCTTTCGTGCGAAACGGCGATTTATGAGAAATGACGATAAAATTGCTGTTTTAAACTTGCAAAAACATAGAAAAACGCTGTTTTCAACTATTCAAACTGATAAATTCATGTTTCTTACGTTCCAAACGGTGGATTTTAAAGAAATCACGATAAAATTGCTGTTTTAAACTTGCAAAAACATTGAAAAACGCTGTTTTAAACTATTCAATCTGACAAATTCATGTTTCTTTCGTGTGAAACGGCGATTTATGAGAAATGACGATAAAATTGCTGTTTTAAACTTGCAAAAACATAGAAAAACGCTGTTTTGAACTACTCAAACTGACAAATTCATGTTTCTTCCGTGCGAAACGGCGATTTATGAGAAATTACTATAAAATTGCTGTTATAAACTTGCAAAAACATAGAAAAACGCTGTTTTGAACTACTCAAACTGACAAATTCATGTTTCTTCCGTGCGAAACGGCGATTTATGAGAAATTACTATAAAATTGCTGTTATAAACTTGTAAAAACATAGAAAAACGCTGTTTTGAACTATTCAAACTGACAAATTCATGTTTCTTTCGTGTGAAACGGCGATTTATGAGAAATGACGATAAAATTGCTGTTTGAAACTTGCAAAAACATAGAAAAACGCTGTTTTGAACTATTCAAACAGACAAATTCATGTTTCTTACGTGTGAAACGGCGATTTATGAGAAATGACGATAAAATTGCTGTTTTAAACTTGCAAAAACATAGAAAAACGCTGTTTTGAACTATTCAAACTGACAAATTCCTGTTTCTTTCGTGCGAAACGGCGATTTATGAGAAATGACGATAAAATTGCTGTTTTAAACTTGCAAAAACATAGAAAAACGCTGTTTTCAACTATTCAAACTGATAAATTCATGTTTCTTACGTTCCAAACGGTGGATTTTTGTTAAATCACGTTAAAATTGCTGTTTTAAACTTGCAAAAACATTGAAAAACGCTGTTTTCAACTATTCAAACTGACAAATTCATGTTTCTTTCGTGTGAAACGGCGATTTATGAGAAATGACGATAAAATTGCTGTTTTAAACTTGCAAAAACATAGAAAAACGCTGTTTTGAACTACTCAAACTGACAAATTCATGTTTCTTTCGTGTGAAACGGCGATTTATGAGAAATTACTATAAAATTGCTGTTTTAAACTTCCAAAAACATTGAAAAACGCTGTTTTGAACTATTAAAACTGACAAATTCATGTTTCTTTCGTGCGAAACGGCGATTTATGAGAAATGGCGATAAAATTGCTGTTTTAAACTTGCAAAAACATAGAAAAACGCTGTTTTGAACTATTCAAACTGACAAATTCATGTTTCTTTCGTGTGAAACGGCGATTTATGAGAAATGACGATAAAATTGCTGTTTTAAGCTTGCAAAAACATAGAAAAACGCTGTTTTGAACTATTCAAACTGACAAATTCATGTTTCTTTCGTGCGAAACGGCGATTTATGAGAAATGACGATAAAATTGCTGTTTTAAACTTGCAAAAACATAGAAAAACGCTGTTTTCAACTATTCAAACTGATAAATTCATGTTTCTTACGTTCCAAACGGTGGATTTTAGTGAAATCACGATAAAATTGCTGTTTTAAACTTGCAAAAACATTGAAAAACGCTGTTTTAAACTATTCAAACTGACAAATTCATGTTTCTTTCGTGTGAAACGGCGATTTATGAGAAATGACGATAAAATTGCTGTTTTAAACTTGCAAAAACATAGAAAAACGCTGTTTTGAACTACTCAAACTGACAAATTCATGTTTCTTCCGTGCGAAACGGCGATTTATGAGAAATTACTATAAAATTGCTGTTATAAACTTGCAAAAACATAGAAAAACGCTGTTTTGAACTACTCAAACTGACAAATTCATGTTTCTTCCGTGCGAAACGGCGATTTATGAGAAATTACTATAAAATTGCTGTTATAAACTTGCAAAAACATAGAAAAACGCTGTTTTGAACTATTCAAACTGACAAATTCATGTTTCTTTCGTGTGAAACGGCGATTTATGAGAAATGACGATAAAATTGCTGTTTGAAACTTGCAAAAACATAGAAAAACGCTGTTTTGAACTATTCAAACAGACAAATTCATGTTTCTTACGTGTGAAACGGCGATTTATGAGAAATGACGATAAAATTGCTGTTTTAAACTTGCAAAAACATAGAAAAACGCTGTTTTGAACTATTCAAACTGACAAATTCCTGTTTCTTTCGTGCGAAACGGCGATTTATGAGAAATGACGATAAAATTGCTGTTTTAAACTTGCAAAAACATAGAAAAACGCTGTTTTCAACTATTCAAACTGATAAATTCATGTTTCTTACGTACCAAACGGTGGATTTTTGTTAAATCACGATAAAATTGCTGTTTTAAACTTGCAAAAACATTGAAAAACGCTGTTTTCAACTATTTAAACTGACAAATTCATGTTTCTTCCGTGCGAAACGGCGATTTATGAGAAATTACGATAAAATTGCTGTTTTAAACTTGCAAAAACATAGAAAAACGCTGTTTTGAACTATTCAAACTGGCAAATTCATGTTTCTTTCGTGTGAAACGGCGATTTATGAGAAATGACGATAAAATTGCTGTTTTAATTTTGCAAAAAACATAGAAAAACGCTGTTTTGAACTACTCAAACGGACAAATTCATGTTTCTTTCGTGTGAAACGGCGATTTATGAGAAATTACTATAAAATTGCTGTTTTAAACTTCCAAAAACATAGAAAAACGCTGTTTTGAACTATTCAAACTGACAAATTCATGTTTCTTTCGTGCGAAACGGCGATTTATGATAAATGACGATAAAATTGCTGTTTTAAACTTGCAAAAACATAGAAAAACGCTGTTTTCAACTATTCAAACTGATAAATTCATGTTTCTTACGTTCTAAACGGTGGATTTTTGTGAAATCACGATAAAATTGCTGTTTTAAACTTGCAAAAACATTGAAAAACGCTGTTTTCAACTATTCAAACTGACAAATTCATGTTTCTTCCGTGCGAAACGGCGATTTATGAGAAATTACGATAAAATTGCTGTTTTAAACTTGCAAAAACATAGAAAAACGCTGTTTTGAACTATTCAAACTGACAAATTCATGTTTCTTTCGTGTGAAACGGCGATTTATGAGAAATGACGATAAAATTGCTGTTTTAAACTTGCAAAAACATAGAAAAACGCTGTTTTGAACTACTCAAACTGACAAATTCATGTTTCTTTCGTGCGAAACGGCGACTTATGAGAAATGACGATAAAATTGCTGTTTTAAACTTGCAAAAACATAGAAAAACGCTGTTTTCAACTATTCAAATTTATAAATTCATGTTTCTTACGTTCGAAACGGTGGATTTTTGTGAAATCACGATAAAATTGCTGTTTTAAACTTGCAAAAACATAGAAAAACTCTGTTTTGAACTATTCAAACTGGCAAATTCATGTTTCTTTCGTGTGAAACGGCGATTTATGAGAAATGACGATAAAACTGCTGTTTTAAACTTGCAAAAACATAGAAAAACGCTGTTTTGAACTATTCAAACGGACAAATTCATGTTTCTTTCGTGTGAAACGGCGATTTATGAGAAATTACTATAAAATTGCTGTTTTAAACTTGCAAAAACATAGAGAAACGCTGTTTTGAACTATTCAAACTGACAAATTCATGTATCTTTCGTGCGAAACGGCGATTTATGAGAAATGACGATAAAATTGCTGTTTTAAACTTGCAAAAACATAGAAAAACGCTGTTTTCAACTATTCAAACTGATAAATTCATGTTTCTTACGTTCCAAACGGTGGATTTTTGTGAAATCACGATATAATTGCTGTTTTAAACTTGCAAAAACATTGAAAAACGCTGTTTTCAACTATTCAAACTGACAAATTCATGTTTCTTCCGTGCGAAACGGCGATTTATGAGAAATTACGATAAAATTGCTGTTTTAAACTTGCAAAAACATAGAAAAACGCTGTTTTGAACTATTCAAACTGACAAATTCATGTTTCTTTCGTGTGAAACGGCGATTTATGAGAAATGACGATAAAATTGCTGTTTTAAACTTGCAAAAACATAGAAAAACGCTGTTTTGAACTACTCAAACTGACAAATTCCTGTTTCTTTCGTGCGAAACGGCGATTTATGAGAAATGACGATAAAATTGCTGTTTTAAACTTGCAAAAACATAGAAAAACGCTGTTTTCAACTATTCAAACTGATAAATTCATGTTTCTTACGTACCAAACGGTGGATTTTTGTTAAATCACGATAAAATTGCTGTTTTAAACTTGCAAAAACATTGAAAAACGCTGTTTTCAACTATTTAAACTGACAAATTCATGTTTCTTCCGTGCGAAACGGCGATTTATGAGAAATTACGATAAAAATTGCTGTTTTAAACTTGCAAAAACATAGAAAAACGCTGTTTTGAACTATTCAAACTGGCAAATTCATGTTTCTTTCGTGTGAAACGGCGATTTATGAGAAATGACGATAAAATTGCTGTTTTAATTTTGCAAAAAACATAGAAAAACGCTGTTTTGAACTACTCAAACGGACAAATTCATGTTTCTTTCGTGTGAAACGGCGATTTATGAGAAATTACTATAAAATTGCTGTTTTAAACTTCCAAAAACATAGAAAAACGCTGTTTTGAACTATTCAAACTGACAAATTCATGTTTCTTTCGTGAGAAACGGCAATTTATGATAAATGACGATAAAATTGCTGTTTTAAACTTGCAAAAACATAGAAAAACGCTGTTTTCAACTATTCAAACTGATAAATTCATGTTTCTTACGTTCTAAACGGTGGATTTTTGTGAAATCACGATAAAATTGCTGTTTTAAACTTGCAAAAACATTGAAAAACGCTGTTTTCAACTATTCAAACTGACAAATTCATGTTTCTTCCGTGCGAAACGGCGATTTATGAGAAATTACGATAAAATTGCTGTTTTAAACTTGCAAAAACATAGAAAAACGCTGTTTTGAACTATTCAAACTGACAAATTCATGTTTCTTTCGTGTGAAACGGCGATTTATGAGAAATGACGATAAAATTGCTGTTTTAAACTTGCAAAAACATAGAAAAACGCTGTTTTGAACTACTCAAACTGACAAATTCATGTTTCTTTCGTGCGAAACGGCGACTTATGAGAAATGACGATAAAATTGCTGTTTTAAACTTGCAAAAACATAGAAAAACGCTGTTTTCAACTATTCAAATTTATAAATTCATGTTTCTTACGTTCGAAACGGTGGATTTTTGTGAAATCACGATAAAATTGCTGTTTTAAACTTGCAAAAACATAGAAAAACTCTGTTTTGAACTATTCAAACTGGCAAATTCATGTTTCTTTCGTGTGAAACGGCGATTTATGAGAAATGACGATAAAACTGCTGTTTTAAACTTGCAAAAACATAGAAAAACGCTGTTTTGAACTATTCAAACGGACAAATTCATGTTTCTTTCGTGTGAAACGGCGATTTATGAGAAATTACTATAAAATTGCTGTTTTAAACTTGCAAAAACATAGAGAAACGCTGTTTTGAACTATTCAAACTGACAAATTCATGTATCTTTCGTGCGAAACGGCGATTTATGAGAAATGACGATAAAATTGCTGTTTCAAACTTGCAAAAACATAGAAAAACGCTGTTTTCAACTATTCAAACTGATAAATTCATGTTTCTTACGTTCCAAACGGTGGATTTTTGTGAAATCACGATAAAATTGCTGTTTTAAACTTGCAAAAACATAGAAAAACGCTGTTTTGAACTATTCAAACTGACAAATTCATGTTTCCTTCGTGTGAAACGGCGATTTATGAGAAATGACGATAAAATTGCTGTTTTAAGCTTGCAAAAACATAGAAAAACGATGTTTTGAACTATTCAAACTGACAAATTCATGTTTCTTTCGTGCGAAACGGCGATTTATGAGAAATGACGATAAAATTGCTGTTTTAAACTTGCAAAAACATAGAAAAACGCTGTTTTCAACTATTCAAACTGATAAATTCATGTTTCTTACGTTCCAAACGGTGGATTTTAGTGAAATCACGATAAAATTGCTGTTTTAAACTTGCAAAAACATTGAAAAACGCTGTTTTAAACTATTCAAACTGACAAATTCATGTTTCTTTCGTGTGAAACGGCGATTTATGAGAAATGACGATAAAATTGCTGTTTTAAACTTGCAAAAACATAGAAAAACGCTGTTTTGAACTACTCAAACTGACAAATTCATGTTTCTTCCGTGCGAAACGGCGATTTATGAGAAATTACTATAAAATTGCTGTTATAAACTTGCAAAAACATAGAAAAACGCTGTTTTGAACTACTCAAACTGACAAATTCATGTTTCTTCCGTGCAAAACGGCGATTTATGAGAAATTACTATAAAATTGCTGTTATAAACTTGCAAAAACATAGAAAAACGCTGTTTTGAACTATTCAAACTGACAAATTCATGTTTCTTTCGTGTAAAACGGCGATTTATGAGAAATGACGATAAAATTGCTGTTTGAAACTTGCAAAAACATAGAAAAACGCTGTTTTGAACTATTCAAACAGACAAATTCATGTTTCTTACGTGTGAAACGGCGATTTATGAGAAATGACGATAAAATTGCTGTTTTAAACTTGCAAAAACATAGAAAAACGCTGTTTTGAACTATTCAAACTGACAAATTCCTGTTTCTTTCGTGCGAAACGGCGATTTATGAGAAATGACGATAAAATTGCTGTTTTAAACTTGCAAAAACATACAAAAACGCTGTTTTCAACTATTCAAACTGATAAATTCATGTTTCTTACGTACCAAACGGTGGATTTTTGTTAAATCACGATAAAATTGCTGTTTTAAACTTGCAAAAACATTGAAAAACGCTGTTTTCAACTATTTAAACTGACAAATTCATGTTTCTTCCGTGCGAAACGGCGATTTATGAGAAATTACGATAAAATTGCTGTTTTAAACTTGCAAAAACATAGAAAAACGCTGTTTTGAACTATTCAAACTGGCAAATTCATGTTTCTTTCGTGTGAAACGGCGATTTATGAGAAATGACGATAAAATTGCTGTTTTAATTTTGCAAAAAACATAGAAAAACGCTGTTTGGAACTACTCAAACGGACAAATTCATGTTTCTTTCGTGTGAAACGGCGATTTATGAGAAATTACTATAAAATTGCTGTTTTAAACTTCCAAAAACATAGAAAAACGCTGTTTTGAACTATTCAAACTGACAAATTCATGTTTCTTTCGTGCGAAACGGCGATTTATGATAAATGACGATAAAATTGCTGTTTTAAACTTGCAAAAACATAGAAAAACGCTGTTTTCAACTATTCAAACTGATAAATTCATGTTTCTTACGTTCTAAACGGTGGATTTTTGTGAAATCACGATAAAATTGCTGTTTTAAACTTGCAAAAACATTGAAAAACGCTGTTTTCAACTATTCAAACTGACAAATTCATGTTTCTTCCGTGCGAAACGGCGATTTATGAGAAATTACGATAAAATTGCTGTTTTAAACTTGCAAAAACATAGAAAAACGCTGTTTTGAACTATTCAAACTGACAAATTCATGTTTCTTTCGTGTGAAACGGCGATTTATGAGAAATGACGATAAAATTGCTGTTTTAAACTTGCAAAAACATAGAAAAACGCTGTTTTGAACTACTCAAACTGACAAATTCATGTTTCTTTCGTGCGAAACGGCGACTTATGAGAAATGACGATAAAATTGCTGTTTTAAACTTGCAAAAACATAGAAAAACGCTGTTTTCAACTATTCAAATTTATAAATTCATGTTTCTTACGTTCGAAACGGTGGATTTTTGTGAAATCACGAAAAAATTGCTGTTTTAAACTTGCAAAAACATAGAAAAACTCTGTTTTGAACTATTCAAACTGGCAAATTCATGTTTCTTTCGTGTGAAACGGCGATTTATGAGAAATGACGATAAAACTGCTGTTTTAAACTTGCAAAAACATAGAAAAACGCTGTTTTGAACTATTCAAACGGACAAATTCATGTTTCTTTCGTGTGAAACGGCGATTTATGAGAAATTACTATAAAATTGCTGTTTTAAACTTGCAAATCATAGAGAAACGCTGTTTTGAACTATTCAAACTGACAAATTCATGTATCTTTCGTGCGAAACGGCGATTTATGAGAAATGACGATAAAATTGCTGTTTTAAACTTGCAAAAACATAGAAAAACGCTGTTTTGAACTACTCAAACTGACAAATTCCTGTTTCTTTCGTGCGAAACGGCGATTTATGAGAAATGACGATAAAATTGCTGTTTTAACTTGCAAAAACATAGAAAAACGCTGTTTTCAACTATTTAAACTGACAAATTCATGTTTCTTCCGTGCGAAACGGCGATTTATGAGAAATTACGATAAAATTGCTGTTTTAAACTTGCAAAAACATAGAAAAACGCTGTTTTGAACTATTCAAACTGGCAAATTCATGTTTCTTTCGTGTGAAACGGCGATTTATGAGAAATGACGATAAAATTGCTGTTTTAATTTTGCAAAAAACATAGAAAAACGCTGTTTTGAACTACTCAAACGGACAAATTCATGTTTCTTTCGTGTGAAACGGCGATTTATGAGAAATTACTATAAAATTGCTGTTTTAAACTTCCAAAAAACATAGAAAAACGCTGTTTTGAACTATTCAAACTGACAAATTCATGTTTCTTTCGTGCGAAACGGCGATTTATGATAAATGACGATAAAATTGCTGTTTTAAACTTGCAAAAACATAGAAAAACGCTGTTTTCAACTATTCAAACTGATAAATTCATGTTTCTTACGTTCTAAACGGTGGATTTTTGTGAAATCACGATAAAATTGCTGTTTTAAACTTGCAAAAACATTGAAAAACGCTGTTTTCAACTATTCAAACTGACAAATTCATGTTTCTTTCCGTGCGAAACGGCGATTTATGAGAAATTACGATAAAATTGCTGTTTTAAACTTGCAAAAACATAGAAAAACGCTGTTTTGATCTATTCAAACTGACAAATTCATGTTTCTTTCGTGTGAAACGGCGATTTATGAGAAATGACGATAAAATTGCTGTTTTAAACTTGCAAAAACATAGAAAAACGCTGTTTTGAACTACTCAAACTGACAAATTCATGTTTCTTTCGTGCGAAACGGCGACTTATGAGAAATGACGATAAAATTGCTGTTTTAAACTTGCAAAAACATAGAAAAACGCTGTTTTCAACTATTCAAATTTATAAATTCATGTTTCTTACGTTCGAAACAGTGGATTTTTGTGAAATCACGATAAAATTGCTGTTTTAAACTTGCAAAAACATAGAAAAACTCTGTTTTGAACTATTCAAACTGGCAAATTCATGTTTCTTTCGTGTGAAACGGCGATTTATGAGAAATTACTATAAAATTGCTGTTTTAAACTTGCAAAAACATAGAGAAACGCTGTTTTGAACTATTCAAACTGACAAATTCATGTTTCTTCCGTGCGAAACGGCGATTTATGAGAAATTACGATAAAATTGCTGTTTTAAACTTGCAAAAACATAGAAAAACGCTGTTTTGAACTATTCAAACTGACAAATTCATGTTTCTTTCGTGTGAAACGGCGATTTATGAGAAATGACTATAAAATTGCTGTTTTAAACTTGCAAAAACATAGAAAAACGCTGTTTTGAACTACTCAAACTGACAAATTCATGTTTCTTTCGTGCGAAACGGCGATTTATGAGAAATGACGATAAAATTGCTGTTTTAAACTTGCAAAAACATAGAAAAACCGCTGTTTTGAACTATTCAAACTGGCAAATTCATGTTTCTTTCGTGTGAAACGGCGATTTATGAGAAATGACGATAAAATTGCTGTTTTAAAACTTGCAAAAACATAGAAAAACGCTGTTTTGAACTACTCAAACGGACTGATTCATGTTACTTTCGTGTGGAACGGCGATTTATGAGAAATTACTATAAAATTACTGTTTTAAACTTCCAAAAACATAGAAAAACGCTGTTTTGAACTATTTAAACTGACAAATTCATGTTTCTTTCGTGCGAAACGGCGATTTATGAGAAATGACGATTAAATTGCTGTTTTAAACTTGCAAAAACATAGAAAAACGCTGTTTTCAATTATTCAAACTGATAAATTCATGTTTCTTACGTTCCAAACGGTGGATTTTTGTGAAATCACGATAAAATTGCTGTTTTAAACTTGCAAAAACATTGAAAAACGCTGTTTTCAACTATTCAAACTGACAAATTCATGTTTCTTCCGTGCGAAACGGCGATTTATGAGAAATTACGATAAAATTGCTGTTTTAAACATGCAAAAACATAGAAAAACGCTGTTTTGAACTACACAAACTGACAAATTCATGTTTCTTTCGTGCGAAACGGCGATTTATGATAAATGACGATAAAATTGCTGTTTTAAACTTGCAAAAACATAGAAAAACGCTGTTTTGAACTATTCAAACTGACAAATTCATGTTTCTTTCGTGTGAAACGGCGATTTATGAGAAATGACGATAAAATTGCTGTTTTAAACTTGCAAAAACATAGAAAAAACGCTGTTTTGAACTACTCAAACTGACAAATTCATGTTACTTTCGTGCGAAACGGCGATTTATGAGAAATGACGATAAAATTGCTGTTTTAAACTTGCAAAAACATAGCAAAACGCTGTTTTCAACTATTCAAATTTATAAATTCATGTTTCTTACTTTCGAAACGGTGGATTTTTGTGAAATCACGATAAAATTGCTGTTTTAAACTTGCAAAAACATAGAAAAAACGCTGTTTTGAACTATTCAAACTGATAAATTCATGTGTCTTACGTTGGAAACGGTGGATTTTTTGTGAAATCACGATAAAATTGCTGTTTTAAACTTGCAAAAACATTGAAAAACGCTGTTTTCAACTATTCAAACTGACAAATTCATGTTTCTTCCGTGCGAAACGGCGATTTATGAGAAATTACGATAAAATTGCTGTTTTAAACTTGAAAAAACATAGAAAAACGCTGTTTTGAACTATTTAAACGGACAAATTCATGTTTCTTTCGTGTGAAACGGTGATTTTTGAGAAATGACGATAAAATTGCTGTTTTAAACTTGCAAAAACATAGAAAAACGCTGTTTTGAACTATTCAAACTGGCAAATTCATGTTTCTTTCGTGTGAAACGGCGATTTATGAGAAATGACGATAAAATTGCTGTTTTAAACTTGCAAAAACATAGAAAAACGCTGTTTTGAACTATTCAAACGGACAAATTCATGTTTCTTTCGTGTGAAACGGCGATTTATGAGAAATGACGATAAAATTGCTGTTTTAAACTTGCAAAAACATAGAAAAACGCTGTTTTGAACTATTCAAACTGACAAATTTATGTTTCTTTCGTGCGAAACGGCGATTTATGAGAAATGACGATAAAAATGCTGTTTTAAATTTGCAAAAACATAGGAAAACGCTGTTTTCAACTATTTAAACTGATAAATTCATGTTTCTTACGTTCCAAACGGTGGATTTTTGTGAAATCACGATAAAATTGCTGTTTTAAACTTGCAAAAACATTGAAAAACGCTGTTTTCAACTATTCAAACTGACAAATTCATGTTTCTTCCGTGCGAAACGTTGATTTATGATAAATGACGATAAAATTGCTGTTTTAAACTTGCAAAAACATAGAAAAACGCTGTTTTGAACTATTCAAACTGACAAATTCATGTTTCTTTCGTGTGAAACGGCGATTTATGAGAAATGACGATAAAATTGCTGTTTTAAACTTGCAAAAACATAGAAAAACGCTGTTTTGAACTACTCAAACTGACAAATTCATGTTTCTTTCATGCGAAACGGCGATTTATGAGAAATGACGATAAAATTGCTGTTTTAAACTTGCAAAAACATAGAAAAACGCTGTTTTCAACTATTCAAATTTATAAATTCATGTTTCTTAGGTTCGAAACGGTGGATTTTTGTGAAATCAATAAAATTGCTGTTTTAAACTTGCAAAAACATAGAAAAACGCTGTTTTGAACTATTCAAACTGATAAATTCATGTTTCTTACGTTGGAAACGGTGGATTTTTGTGAAATCACGATAAAATTGCTGATTTAAACTTGCAAAAACATTGAAAAACGCTGTTTTCAACTATTCAAACTGACAAATTCATGTTTCTTCCGTGCGAAACGGCGATTTATGAGAAATTACGATAAAATTGTGGTTTTAAACTTGCAAAAACATAGAAAAACGCTGTTTTGAACTAGTCAAACGGACAAATTCATGTTTCTTTCGTGTGAAACGGCGATTTATGAGAAATGACGATAAAATTGCTGTTTTAAACTTGCAAAAACATAGAAAAACTCTGTTTTGAACTATTCAAACTGACAAATTCATGTTTCTTTCGTGCGAAACGGCGATTTATGAGAAATGACTATAAATTGCTGTTTTAAACTTGCAAAAACATAGAAAAAACGCTGTTTTGACTATTCAAACTGACAAATTCATGTTTCTTTCGTGTGAAACGGCGATTTATGAGAAATGACGATAAAAATAAAATTGCTGTTTTAAACTTGCAAAAAAATAGAAAAACGCTGTTTTGAAATATTCAAACTGACAAATTCTTGTTTCTTTCGTGCGAAACGGCGATTTATGAGAAATTACGATAAAATTGCTGTTTTAAACTTCAAAAACATAGAAAAACGCTGTTTTCAACTATTCAAACTGTTAAATTCATGTTTCTTACGTTCGAAACGGTGGATTTTTGTGAAATCACGATAAAATTGCTGTTTTAAACTTGCAAAAACATAGAAAAACGCTGTTTGAACTACTCAAACTGACAAATTCATGTTTCTTCCGTGCGAAACGGCGATTTATGAGAAATTACTATAAAATTGCTGTTTTAAACTTGCAAAAATATAGAAAAACGCTGTTTTGAACTACTCAAACTGACAAATTCATGTTTCTTCCGTGCGAAACGGCGATTTATGAGAAATTACTATAAAATTGCTGTTATAAACTTGCAAAAACATAGAATAACGCTGTTTTGAACTATTCAAACTGACAAATTCATGTTTCTTTCGTGTGAAACGGCGATTTATGAGAAATGACGATAAATTGCTGTTTTAAACTTGCAAAAACATAGAAAAACGCTGTTTTGAACTACTCAAACTGACAAATTCATGTTTCTTCGTGCGAAACGGCGATTTATGAGAAATGACGATAAAATTGCTGTTTTAAACTTGCAAAAACATAGAAAAACGCTGTTTTCAATTATTCAAATTTATAAATTCATGTTTCTTACGTTCGAAACGGTGGATTTTTGTGAAATCACGATAAAATTGCTGTTTTAAACTTGCAAAAACATAGAAAAACGCTGTTTTGAACTATTCAAACTGATAAATTCATGTTTCTTACGTTGGAAACGGTGGATTTTTGTGAAATCACGATAAAATTGCTGTTTTAAACTTGCAAAAACATTGAAAAACGCTGTTTTCAACTATTCAAACTGACTAATTCATGTTTCTTCCGTGCGAAACGGCGATTTATGAGAAATTACGATAAAATTGCTGTTTAAACCTTGCAAAAACATAGAAAAACGCTGTTTTGAACTATTCAAACGGACAAATTCATGTTTCTTTCGTGTGAAATGGCGATTTATGAGAAATGACGATAAAATTGCTGTTTTAAACTTGCAAAAACATAGAAAAACGCTGCTTTGAACTATTCAAACTGACAAATTCATGTTTCTTTTGTGCGAAACGGCGATTTATGAGAAATGACGATAAAATTGCTGTTTTAAACTTGCAAAAACATAGAAAAACGCTGTTTTGACTATTCAAACTGACAAATTCATGTTTCTTTCGTGCGAAACGGCGATTTATGAGAAATGACGATAAAATTGCTGTTTTAAACTTGCAAAAACATAGAAAAACGCTGTTTTGAACTATTCAAACTGACAAATTCTTGTTTCTTTCGTGCGAAACGGCGATTTATGAGAAATGACGATAAAATTGCTGTTTTAAACTTGCAAAAACATAGAAAAACGCTGTTTTGACTATTCAAACTGACAAATTCATGTTTCTTTCGTGTGAAACGGCGATTTATGAGAAATGACGATAAAATTGATGTTTTAAACTTGCAAAAACATAGAAAAACGCTGTTTTGAACTACTCAAACTGACAAATTCAAGTTTCTTCCGTGCGAAACGGCGATTTATGAGAAATTAATATAAAATTGCTATTTTAAACTTGCAAAAACATAGAAAAACGCTGTTTTGAACTACTCAAACGGACTGATTCATGTTACTTTCGTGTGGAACGGCGATTTATGAGAAATTACTATAAAATTACTGTTTTAAACTTCCAAAAACATAGAAAAACGCTGTTTTGAACTATTCAAACTGACAAATTCATGTTTCTTTCGTGCGAAACGGCGATTTATGAGAAATGACGATTAAATTGCTGTTTTAAACTTGCAAAAACATAGAAAAACGCTGTTTTCAATTATTCAAACTGATAAATTCATGTTTCTTACGTTCCAAACGGTGGATTTTTGTGAAATCACGATAAAAATTGCTGTTTTAAACTTGCAAAAACATTGAAAAACGCTGTTTTCAACTATTCAAACTGACAAATTCATGTTTCTTCCGTGCGAAACGGCGATTTATGAGAAATTACGATAAAATTGCTGTTTTAAACTTGCAAAAACATAGAAAAAAACGCTGTTTTGAACTATTCAAACTGACAAATTCATGTTTCTTTCGTGTGAAACGGCGATTTATGAGAAATGACGATAAAATTGCTGTTTTAAACATGCAAAAACATAGAAAAACGCTGTTTTGAACTACACAAACTGACAAATTCATGTTTTTTTCGTGCGAAACGGCGATTTATGATAAATGACGATAAAATTGCTGTTTTACAACTTGCAAAAACATAGAAAAACGCTGTTTTGAACTATTCAAACTGACAAATTCATGTTTCTTTCGTGTGAAACGGCGATTTATGAGAAATGACGATAAAATTGCTGTTTTAAACTTGCAAAAACATAGAAAAACGCTGTTTTGAACTACTCAAACTGACAAATTCATGTTACTTTCGTGCGAAACGGCGATTTATGAAAAATGACGATAAAATTGCTGTTTTAAACTTGCAAAAACATAGCAAAACGCTGTTTTCAACTATTCAAATTTATAAATTCATGTTTCTTACTTTCGAAACGGTGGATTTTTGTGAAATCACGATAAAATTGCTGTTTTAAACTTGCAAAAACATAGAAAAACGCTGTTTTGAACTATTCAAACTGATAAATTCATGTGTCTTACGTTGGAAACGGTGGATTTTTGTGAAATCACGATAAAATTGCTGTTTTAAACTTGCAAAAACATTGAAAAACGCTGTTTTCAACTATTCAAACTGACAAATTCATGTTTCTTCCGTGCGAAACGGCGATTTATGAGAAATTACGATAAAATTGCTGTTTTAAACTTGAAAAAAACATAGAAAAACGCTGTTTTGAACTATTCAAACGGACAAATTCATGTTTCTTTCGTGTGAAACGGCGATTTATGAGAAATGACGATAAAATTGCTGTTTTAAACTTGCAAAAACATAGAAAAACGCTGTTTTGAACTATTCAAACTGGCAAATTCATGTTTCTTTCGTGTGAAACGGCGATTTATGAGAAATGACGATAAAATTGCTGTTTTAAACTTGCAAAAACATAGAAAAACGCTGTTTTGAACTATTCAAACGGACAAATTCATGTTTCTTTCGTGTGAAACGGCGATTTATGAGAAATGACGATAAATTGCTGTTTTAAACTTGCAAAAACATAGAAAAACGCTGTTTTGAACTATTCAAACTGACAAATTTATGTTTCTTTCGTGCGAAACGGCGATTTATGAGAAATGACGATAAAAATGCTGTTTTAAATTTGCAAAAACATAGAAAAACGCTGTTTTCAACTATTTAAACTGATAAATTCATGTTTCTTACGTTCCAAACGGTGTATTTTTGTGAAATCACGATAAAATTGCTGTTTTAAACTTGCAAAAACATAGAAAAACGCTGTTTTGACTATTCAAACTGACAAATTCATGTTTCTTTCGTGTGAAACGGCGATTTATGAGAAATGACGATAAAATTGCTGTTTTAAACTTGCAAAAACATAGAAAAACGCTGTTTTGAACTACTCAAACTGACAAATTCAAGTTTCTTCCGTGCGAAACGGCGATTTATGAGAAATTAATATAAAATTGCTATTTTAAACTTGCAAAAACATAGAAAAACGCTGTTTTGAACTACTCAAACGGACTGATTCATGTTACTTTCGTGTGGAACGGCGATTTATGAGAAATTACTATAAAATTACTGTTTTAAACTTCCAAAAACATAGAAAAACGCTGTTTTGAACTATTCAAACTGACAAATTCATGTTTCTTTCGTGCGAAACGGCGATTTATGAGAAATGACGATTAAATTGCTGTTTTAAACTTGCAAAAACATAGAAAAACGCTGTTTTCAATTATTCAAACTGATAAATTCATGTTTCTTACGTTCCAAACGGTGGATTTTTGTGAAATCACGATAAAATTGCTGTTTTAAACTTGCAAAAACATTGAAAAACGCTGTTTTCAACTATTCAAACTGACAAATTCATGTTTCTTCCGTGCGAAACGGCGATTTATGAGAAATTACGATAAAATTGCTGTTTTAAACTTGCAAAAACATAGAAAAACGCTGTTTTGAACTATTCAAACTGACAAATTCATGTTTCTTTCGTGTGAAACGGCGATTTATGAGAAATGACGATAAAATTGCCGTTTTAAACATGCAAAAACATAGAAAAACGCTGTTTTGAACTACACAAACTGACAAATTCATGTTTTTTTCGTGCGAAACGGCGATTTATGATAAATGACGATAAAATTGCTGTTTTAAACTTGCAAAAACATAGAAAAACGCTGTTTTGAACTATTCAAACTGACAAATTCATGTTTCTTTTGTGTGAAACGGCGATTTATGAGAAATGACGATAAAATTGCTGTTTTAAACTTGCAAAAACATAGAAAAACGCTGTTTTGAACTACTCAAACTGACAAATTCATGTTACTTTCGTGCGAAACGGCGATTTATGAAAAATGACGATAAAATTGCTGTTTTAAACTTGCAAAAACATAGCAAAACGCTGTTTTCAACTATTCAAATTTATAAATTCATGTTTCTTACTTTCGAAACTGTGGATTTTTGTGAAATCACGATAAAATTGCTGTTTTAAACTTGCAAAAACATAGAAAAACGCTGTTTTGAACTATTCAAACTGATAAATTCATGTGTCTTACGTTGGAAACGGTGGATTTTTGTGAAATCACGATAAAATTGCTGTTTTAAACTTGCAAAAACATTGAAAAACGCTGTTTTCAACTATTCAAACTGACAAATTCATGTTTCTTCCGTGCGAAACGGCGATTTATGAGAAATTACGATAAAATTGCTGTTTTAAACTTGAAAAAACATAGAAAAACGCTGTTTTGAACTATTCAAACGGACAAATTCATGTTTCTTTCGTGTGAAACGGCGATTTATGAGAAATGACGATAAAATTGCTGTTTTAAACTTGCAAAAACATAGAAAAACGCTGTTTTGAACAATTCAAACTGGCAAATTCATGTTTCTTTCGTGTGAAACGGCGATTTATGAGAAATGACGATAAAATTGCTGTTTTAAACTTGCAAAAACATAGAAAAACGCTGTTTTGAACTATTCAAACGGACAAATTCATGTTTCTTTCGTGTGAAACGGCGATTTATGAGAAATGACGATAAAATTGCTGTTTTAAACTTGCAAAAACATAGAAAAACGCTGTTTTGAACTATTCAAACTGACAAATTTATGTTTCTTTCGTGCGAAACGGCGATTTATGAGAAATGACGATAAAAATGCTGTTTTAAATTTGCAAAAACATAGAAAAACGCTGTTTTCAACTATTTAAACTGATAAATTCATGTTTCTTACGTTCCAAACGGTGTATTTTTGTGAAATCACGATAAAATTGCTGTTTTAAACTTGCAAAAACATTGAAAAACGCTGTTTTCAACTATTCAAACTGACAAATTCATGTTTCTTCTGTGCGAAACGGCGATTTATGATAAATGACGATAAAATTGCTGTTTTAAACTTGCAAAAACATAGAAAAACGCTGTTTTGAACTATTCAAACTGACAAATTCATGTTTCTTTCGTGTGAAACGGCGATTTATGAGAAATGACGATAAAATTGCTGTTTTAAACTTGCAAAAACATAGAAAAACGCTGTTTTGAACTACTCAAACTGACAAATTCATGTTTCTTTCATGCGAAACGGCGATTTATGAGAAATGACGATAAAATTGCTGTTTTAAACTTGCAAAAACATAGAAAAACGCTGTTTTCAACTATTCAATATTATAAATTCATGTTTCTTAGGTTCGAAACGGTGGATTTTTGTGAAATCAATAAAATTGCTGTTTTAAACTTGCAAAAACATAGAAAAACGCTGTTTTGAACTATTCAAACTGATAAATTCATGTTTCTTACGTTGGAAACGGTGGATTTTTGTGAAATCACGATAAAATTGCTGATTTAAACTTGCAAAAACATTGAAAAACGCTGTTTTCAACTATTCAAACTGACAAATTCATGTTTCTTCCGTGCGAAACGGCGATTTATGAGAAATTACGATAAAATTGTGGTTTTAAACTTGCAAAAACATAGAAAAACGCTGTTTTGAACTATTCAAACGGACAAATTCATGTTTCTTTCGTGTGAAACGGCGATTTATGAGAAATGACGATAAAATTGCTGTTTTAAACTTGCAAAAACATAGAAAAACTCTGTTTTGAACTATTCAAACTGACAAATTCATGTTTCTTTCGTGCGAAACGGCGATTTATGAGAAATGACTATAAAATTGCTGTTTTAAACTTGCAAAAACATAGAAAAACGCTGTTTTGACTATTCAAACTGACAAATTCATGTTTCTTTCGTGTGAAACGGCGATTTATGAGAAATGACGATAAAATTGCTGTTTTAAACTTGCAAAAAAATAGAAAAACGCTGTTTTGAAATATTCAAACTGACAAATTCTTGTTTCTTTCGTGCGAAACGGCGATTTATGAGAAATGACGATAAAATTGCTGTTTTAAACTTCAAAAACATAGAAAAACGCTGTTTTCAACTATTCAAACTGTTAAATTCATGTTTCTTACGTTCGAAACGGTGGATTTTTGTGAAATCACGATAAAATTGCTGTTTTAAACTTGCAAAAACATAGAAAAACGCTGTTTTGAACTACTCAAACTGACAAATTCATGTTTCTTCCGTGCGAAACGGGGATTTATGAGAAATTACTATAAAATTGCTGTTTTAAACTTGCAAAAATATAGAAAAACGCTGTTTTGAACTACTCAAACTGACAAATTCATGTTTCTTCCGTGCGAAACGGCGATTTATGAGAAATTACTATAAAATTGCTGTTATAAACTTGCAAAAACATAGAAAAACGCTGTTTTGAACTATTCAAACTAACAAATTCATGTTTCTTTCGTGTGAAACGGCGATTTATGAGAAATGACGATAAAATTGCTGTTTTAAACTTGCAAAAACATAGAAAAACGCTGTTTTGAACTACTCAAACTGACAAATTCATGTTTCTTTCGTGCGAAACGGCGATTTATGAGAAATGACGATAAAATTGCTGTTTTAAACTTGCAAAAACATAGAAAAACGCTGTTTTCAATTATTCAAATTTATAAATTCATGTTTCTTAAGTTCGAAACGGTGGATTTTTGTGAAATCACGATAAAATTGCTGTTTTAAACTTGCAAAAACATAGAAAAACGCTGTTTTGAACTATTCAAACTGATAAATTCATGTTTCTTACGTTGGAAACGGTGGATTTTTGTGAAATCACGATAAAATTGCTGTTTTAAACTTGCAAAAACATTGAAAAACGCTGTTTTCAACTATTCAAACTGACAAATTCATGTTTCTTTCGTGTGAAATGGCGATTTATGAGAAATGACGATAAAATTGCTGTTTTAAACTTGCAAAAACATAGAAAAACGCTGCTTTGAACTATTCAAACTGACAAATTCATGTTTCTTTTGTGCGAAACGGCGATTTATGAGAAATGACGATAAAATTGCTGTTTTAAACTTGCAAAAACATAGAAAAACGCTGTTTTGACTATTCAAACTGACAAATTCATGTTTCTTTCGTGTGAAACGGCGATTTATGAGAAATGACGATAAAATTGCTGTTTTAAACTTGCAAAAACATAGAAAAACGCTGTTTTGAACTATTCAAACTGACAAATTCTTGTTTCTTTCGTGCGAAACGGCGATTTATGAGAAATGACGATAAAATTGCTGTTTTAAACTTGCAAAAACATAGAAAAACGCTGTTTTGACTATTCAAACTGACAAATTCATGTTTCTTTCGTGTGAAACGGCGATTTATGAGAAATGACGATAAAATTGCTGTTTTAAACTTGCAAAAACATAGAAAAACGCTGTTTTGAACTACTCAAACTGACAAATTCAAGTTTCTTCCGTGCGAAACGGCGATTTATGAGTAATTAATATAAAATTGCTATTTTAAACTTGCAAAAACATAGAAAAACGCTGTTTTGAACTACTCAAACGGACTGATTCATGTTACTTTCGTGTGGAACGGCGATTTATGAGAAATTACTATAAAATTACTGTTTTAAACTTCCAAAAACATAGAAAAACGCTGTTTTGAACTATTCAAACTGACAAATTCATGTTTCTTTCGTGCGAAACGGCGATTTATGAGAAATGACGATTAAATTGCTGTTTTAAACTTGCAAAAACATAGAAAAACGCTGTTTTCAATTATTCAAACTGATAAATTCATGTTTCTTACGTTCCAAACGGTGGATTTTTGTGAAATCACGATAAAATTGCTGTTTTAAACTTGCAAAAACATTGAAAAACGCTGTTTTCAACTATTCAAACTGACAAATTCATGTTTCTTCCGTGCGAAACGGCGATTTATGAGAAATTACGATAAAATTGCTGTTTTAAACTTGCAAAAACATAGAAAAACGCTGTTTTGAACTATTCAAACTGACAAATTCATGTTTCTTTCGTGTGAAACGGCGATTTATGAGAAATGACGATAAAATTGCTGTTTTAAACATGCAAAAACATAGAAAAACGCTGTTTTGAACTACACAAACTGACAAATTCATGTTTTTTTCGTGCGAAACGGCGATTTATGAGAAATGACGATAAAATTGCTGTTTTAAACTTGCAAAAACATAGAAAAACGCTGTTTTCAACTATTCAATATTATAAATTCATGTTTCTTAGGTTCGAAACGGTGGATTTTTGTGAAATCAATAAAATTGCTGTTTTAAACTTGCAAAAACATAGAAAAACGCTGTTTTGAACTATTCAAACTGATAAATTCATGTTTCTTACGTTGGAAACGGTGGATTTTTGTGAAATCACGATAAAATTGCTGATTTAAACTTGCAAAAACATTGAAAAACGCTGTTTTCAACTATTCAAACTGACAAATTCTTGTTTCTTCCGTGCGAAACGGCGATTTATGAGAAATTACGATAAAATTGTGGTTTTAAACTTGCAAAAACATAGAAAAACGCTGTTTTGAACTATTCAAACGGACAAATTCATGTTTCTTTCGTGTGAAACGGCGATTTATGAGAAATGACGATAAAATTGCTGTTTTAAACTTGCAAAAAAATAGAAAAACGCTGTTTTGAAATATTCAAACTGACAAATTCTTGTTTCTTTCGTGCGAAACGGCGATTTATGAGAAATGACGATAAAATTGCTGTTTTAAACTTCAAAAACATAGAAAAACGCTGTTTTCAACTATTCAAACTGTTAAATTCATGTTTCTTACGTTCGAAACGGTGGATTTTTGTGAAATCACGATAAAATTGCTGTTTTAAACTTGCAAAAACATAGAAAAACGCTGTTTTGAACTACTCAAACTGACAAATTCATGTTTCTTCCGTGCGAAACGGGGATTTATGAGAAATTACTATAAAATTGCTGTTTTAAACTTGCAAAAATATAGAAAAACGCTGTTTTGAACTACTCAAACTGACAAATTCATGTTTCTTCCGTGCGAAACGGCGATTTATGAGAAATTACTATAAAATTGCTGTTATAAACTTGCAAAAACATAGAAAAACGCTGTTTTGAACTATTCAAACTAACAAATTCATGTTTCTTTCGTGTGAAACGGCGATTTATGAGAAATGACGATAAAATTGCTGTTTTAAACTTGCAAAAACATAGAAAAACGCTGTTTTGAACTACTCAAACTGACAAATTCATGTTTCTTTCGTGCGAAACGGCGATTTATGAGAAATGACGATAAAATTGCTGTTTTAAACTTGCAAAAACATAGAAAAACGCTGTTTTCAATTATTCAAATTTATAAATTCATGTTTCTTAAGTTCGAAACGGTGGATTTTTGTGAAATCACGATAAAATTGCTGTTTTAAACTTGCAAAAACATAGAAAAACGCTGTTTTGAACTATTCAAACTGATAAATTCATGTTTCTTACGTTGGAAACGGTGGATTTTTGTGAAATCACGATAAAATTGCTGTTTTAAACTTGCAAAAACATTGAAAAACGCTGTTTTCAACTATTCAAACTGACAAATTCATGTTTCTTCCGTGCGAAACGGCGATTTATGAGAAATTACGATAAAATTGCTGTTTTAAACTTGCAAAAACATAGAAAAACGCTGTTTTGAACTATTCAAACGGACAAATTCATGTTTCTTTCGTGTGAAATGGCGATTTATGAGAAATGACGATAAAATTGCTGTTTTAAACTTGCAAAAACATAGAAAAACGCTGCTTTGAACTATTCAAACTGACAAATTCATGTTTCTTTTGTGCGAAACGGCGATTTATGAGAAATGACGATAAAATTGCTGTTTTAAACTTGCAAAAACATAGAAAAACGCTGTTTTGACTATTCAAACTGACAAATTCATGTTTCTTTCGTGTGAAACGGCGATTTATGAGAAATGACGATAAAATTGCTGTTTTAAACTTGCAAAAACATAGAAAAACGCTGTTTTGAACTATTCAAACTGACAAATTCTTGTTTCTTTCGTGCGAAACGGCGATTTATGAGAAATGACGATAAAATTGCTGTTTTAAACTTGCAAAAACATAGAAAAACGCTGTTTTGACTATTCAAACTGACAAATTCATGTTTCTTTCGTGTGAAACGGCGATTTATGAGAAATGACGATAAAATTGCTGTTTTAAACTTGCAAAAACATAGAAAAACGCTGTTTTGAACTACTCAAACTGACAAATTCAAGTTTCTTCCGTGCGAAACGGCGATTTATGAGTAATTAATATAAAATTGCTATTTTAAACTTGCAAAAACATAGAAAAACGCTGTTTTGAACTACTCAAACGGACTGATTCATGTTACTTTCGTGTGGAACGGCGATTTATGAGAAATTACTATAAAATTACTGTTTTAAACTTCCAAAAACATAGAAAAACGCTGTTTTGAACTATTCAAACTGACAAATTCATGTTTCTTTCGTGCGAAACGGCGATTTATGAGAAATGACGATTAAATTGCTGTTTTAAACTTGCAAAAACATAGAAAAACGCTGTTTTCAATTATTCAAACTGATAAATTCATGTTTCTTACGTTCCAAACGGTGGATTTTTGTGAAATCACGATAAAATTGCTGTTTTAAACTTGCAAAAACATTGAAAAACGCTGTTTTCAACTATTCAAACTGACAAATTCATGTTTCTTCCGTGCGAAACGGCGATTTATGAGAAATTACGATAAAATTGCTGTTTTAAACTTGCAAAAACATAGAAAAACGCTGTTTTGAACTATTCAAACTGACAAATTCATGTTTCTTTCGTGTGAAACGGCGATTTATGAGAAATGACGATAAAATTGCTGTTTTAAACTTGCAAAAACATAGAAAAACGCTGTTTTGAACTACTCAAACTGACAAATTCATGTTACTTTCGTGCGAAACGGCGATTTATGAGAAATGACGATAAAATTGCTGTTTTAAACTTGCAAAAACATAGCAAAACGCTGTTTTCAACTATTCAAATTTATAAATTCATGTTTCTTACTTTCGAAACGGTGGATTTTTGTGAAATCACGATAAAATTGCTGTTTTAAACTTGCAAAAACATAGAAAAACGCTGTTTTGAACTATTCAAACTGATAAATTCATGTGTCTTACGTTGGAAACGGTGGATTTTTGTGAAATCACGATAAAATTGCTGTTTTAAACTTGCAAAAACATTGAAAAACGCTGTTTTCAACTATTCAAACTGACAAATTCATGTTTCTTCCGTGCGAAACGGCGATTTATGAGAAATTACGATAAAATTGCTGTTTTAAACTTGAAAAAACATAGAAAAACGCTGTTTTGAACTATTCAAACGGACAAATTCATGTTTCTTTCGTGTGAAACGGCGATTTATGAGAAATGACGATAAAATTGCTGTTTTAAACTTGCAAAAACATAGAAAAACGCTGTTTTGAACTATTCAAACTGGCAAATTCATGTTTCTTTCGTGTGAAACGGCGATTTATGAGAAATGACGATAAAATTGCTGTTTTAAACTTGCAAAAACATAGAAAAACGCTGTTTTGAACTATTCAAACGGACAAATTCATGTTTCTTTCGTGTGAAACGGCGATTTATGAGAAATGACGATAAAATTGCTGTTTTAAACTTGCAAAAACATAGAAAAACGCTGTTTTGAACTATTCAAACTGACAAATTTATGTTTCTTTCGTGCGAAACGGCGATTTATGAGAAATGACGATAAAAATGCTGTTTTAAATTTGCAAAAACATAGAAAAACGCTGTTTTCAACTATTTAAACTGATAAATTCATGTTTCTTACGTTCCAAACGGTGTATTTTTGTAAAATCACGATAAAATTGCTGTTTTAAACTTGCAAAAACATTGAAAAACGCTGTTTTCAACTATTCAAACTGACAAATTCATGTTTCTTCCGTGCGAAACGGCGATTTATGATAAATGACGATAAAATTGCTGTTTTAAACTTGCAAAAACATAGAAAAACGCTGTTTTGAACTATTCAAACTGACAAATTCATGTTTCTTTCGTGTGAAACGGCGATTTATGAGAAATGACGATAAAATTGCTGTTTTAAACTTGCAAAAACATAGAAAAACGCTGTTTTGAACTACTCAAACTGACAAATTCATGTTTCTTTCATGCGAAACGGCGATTTATGAGAAATGACGATTATATTGCTGTTTTAAACTTGCAAAAACATAGAAAAACGCTGTTTTCAACTATTCAAATTTATAAATTCATGTTTCTTAGGTTCGAAACGGTGGATTTTTGTGAAATCAATAAAATTGCTGTTTTAAACTTGCAAAAACATAGAAAAACGCTGTTTTGAACTATTCAAACTGATAAATTCATGTTTCTTACGTTGGAAACGGTGGATTTTTGTGAAATCACGATAAAATTGCTGATTTAAACTTGCAAAAACATTGAAAAACGCTGTTTTCAACTATTCAAACTGACAAATTCATGTTTCTTCCGTGCGAAACGGCGATTTATGAGAAATTACGATAAAATTGTGGTTTTAAACTTGCAAAAACATAGAAAAACGCTGTTTTGAACTATTCAAACGGACAAATTCATGTTTCTTTCGTGTGAAACGGCGATTTATGAGAAATGACGATAAAATTGCTGTTTTAAACTTGCAAAAACATAGAAAAACTCTGTTTTGAACTATTCAAACTGACAAATTCATGTTTCTTTCGTGCGAAACGGCGATTTATGAGAAATGACTATAAAATTGCTGTTTTAAACTTGCAAAAACATAGAAAAACGCTGTTTTGACTATTCAAACTGACAAATTCATGTTTCTTTCGTGTGAAACGGCGATTTATGAGAAATGACGATAAAATTGCTGTTTTAAACTTGCAAAAACATAGAAAAACGCTGTTTTGAAATATTCAAACAGACAAATTCTTGTTTCTTTCGTGCGAAACGGCGATTTATGAGAAATGACGATAAAATTGCTGTTTTAAACTTCAAAAACATAGAAAAACGCTGTTTTCAACTATTCAAACTGTTAAATTCATGTTTCTTATGTTCGAAACGGTGGATTTTTGTGAAATCACGATAAAATTGCTGTTTTAAACTTGCAAAAACATAGAAAAACGCTGTTTTGAACTACTCAAACTGACAAATTAATGTTACTTTCGTGCGAAACGGCGATATATGAGAAATGACGATAAAATTGCTGTTTTAAACTTGCAAAAACATAGCAAAACGCTGTTTTCAACTATTCAAATTTATAAATTCATGTTTCTTACGTTGGAAACGGTGGATTTTTGTGAAATCACGATAAAATTGCTGATTTAAACTTGCAAAAACATTGAAAAACGCTGTTTTCAAATATTCAAACTGACAAATTCATGTTTCTTCCGTGCGAAACGGCGATTTATGAGAAATTACGATAAAATTGTGGTTTTAAACTTGCAAAAACATAGAAAAACGCTGTTTTGAACTATTCAAACGGACAAATTCATGTTTCTTTCGTGTGAAACGGCGATTTATGAGAAATGACGATAAAATTGCTGTTTTAAACTTGCAAAAACATAGAAAAACTCTGTTTTGAACTATTCAAACTGACAAATTCATGTTTCTTTCGTGCGAAACGGCGATTTATGAGAAATGACTATAAAATTGCTGTTTTAAACTTGCAAAAACATAGAAAAACGCTGTTTTGACTATTCAAACTGACAAATTCATGTTTCTTTCGTGTGAAACGGCGATTTATGAGAAATGACGATAAAATTGCTGTTTTAAACTTGCAAAAACATAGAAAAACGCTGTTTTGAAATATTCAAACAGACAAATTCTTGTTTCTTTCGTGCGAAACGGCGATTTATGAGAAATGACGATAAAATTGCTGTTTTAAACTTCAAAAACATAGAAAAACGCTGTTTTCAACTATTCAAACTGTTAAATTCATGTTTCTTATGTTCGAAACGGTGGATTTTTGTGAAATCACGATAAAATTGCTGTTTTAAACTTGCAAAAACATAGAAAAACGCTGTTTTGAACTACTCAAACTGACAAATTCATGTTTCTTCCGTGCGAAACGGCGATTTATGAGAAATTACTATAAAATTGCTGTTTTAAACTTGCAAAAATATAGAAAAACGCTGTTTTGAACTACTCAAACTGACAAATTCATGTTTCTTCCGTGCGAAACGGCGATTTATGAGAAATTACTATAAAATTGCTGTTATAAACTTGCAAAAACATAGAAAAACGCTGTTTTGAACTATTCAAACTGACAAATTCATGTTTCTTTCGTGTGAAACGGCGATTTATGAGAAATCACGATAAAATTGCTGTTTTAAACTTGCAAAAACATAGAAAAACGCTGTTTTGAACTACTCAAACTGACAAATTCATGTTTCTTCCGTGCGAAACGGCGATTTATGAGAAATTACTATAAAATTGTGGTTTTAAACTTGCAAAAACATAGAAAAACGCTGTTTTGAACTATTCAAACGGACAAATTCATGTTTCTTTCGTGTGAAACGGCGATTTATGAGAAATGACGATAAAATTGCTGTTTTAAACTTGCAAAAACATAGAAAAACTCTGTTTTGAACTATTCAAACTGACAAATTCATGTTTCTTTCGTGCGAAACGGCGATTTATGAGAAATGACTATAAAATTGCTGTTTTAAACTTGCAAAAACATAGAAAAACGCTGTTTTGACTATTCAAACTGACAAATTCATGTTTCTTTCGTGTGAAACGGCGATTTATGAGAAATGACGATAAAATTGCTGTTTTAAACTTGCAAAAACATAGAAAAACGCTGTTTTGAAATATTCAAACAGACAAATTCTTGTTTCTTTCGTGCGAAACGGCGATTTATGAGAAATGACGATAAAATTGCTGTTTTAAACTTCAAAAACATAGAAAAACGCTGTTTTCAACTATTCAAACTGTTAAATTCATGTTTCTTATGTTCGAAACGGTGGATTTTTGTGAAATCACGATAAAATTGCTGTTTTAAACTTGCAAAAACATAGAAAAACGCTGTTTTGAACTACTCAAACTGACAAATTCATGTTTCTTCCGTGCGAAACGGCGATTTATGAGAAATTACTATAAAATTGCTGTTTTAAACTTGCAAAAATATAGAAAAACGCTGTTTTGAACTACTCAAACTGACAAATTCATGTTTCTTCCGTGCGAAACGGCGATTTATGAGAAATTACTATAAAATTGCTGTTATAAACTTGCAAAAACATAGAAAAACGCTGTTTTGAACTATTCAAACTGACAAATTCATGTTTCTTTCGTGTGAAACGGCGATTTATGAGAAATGACGATAAAATTGCTGTTTTAAACTTGCAAAAACATAGAAAAACGCTGTTTTGAACTACTCAAACTGACAAATTCATGTTTCTTTCGTGCGAAACGGCGATTTATGAGAAATGACGATAAAATTGCTGTTTTAAACTTGCAAAAACATAGAAAAACGCTGTTTTTAATTATTCAAATTTATAAATTCATGTTTCTTACGTTCGAAACGGTGGATTTTTGTGAAATCACGATAAAATTGCTGTTTTAAACTTGCAAAAACATAGAAAAACGCTGTTTTGAACTATTCAAACTGATAAATTCATGTTTCTTACGTTGGAAACGGTGGATTTTTGTGAAATCACGATAAAATTGCTGTTTTAAACTTGCAAAAACATTGAAAAACGCTGTTTTCAACTATTCAAACTGACAAATTCATGTTTCTTCCGTGCGAAACGGCGATTCATGAGAAATTACGATAAAATTGCTGTTTTAAACTTGCAAAAACATAGAAAAACGCTGCTTTGAACTATTCAAACTGACAAATTCATGTTTCTTTTGTGCGAAACGGCGATTTATGAGAAATGACGATAAAATTGCTGTTTTAAACTTGCAAAAACATAGAAAAACGCTGTTTTGACTATTCAAACTGACAAATTCATGTTTCTTTCGTGTGAAACGGCGATTTATGAGAAATGACGATAAAATTGCTGTTTTAAACTTGCAAAAACATAGAAAAACGCTGTTTTGAACTATTCAAACTGACAAATTCTTGTTTCTTTCGTGCGAAACGGCGATTTATGAGAAATGACGATAAAATTGCTGTTTTAAACTTGCAAAAACATAGAAAAACGCTGTTTTGACTATTCAAACTGACAAATTCATGTTTCTTTCTTGTGAAACGGCGATTTATGAGAAATGACGATAAAATTGCTGTTTTAAACTTGCAAAAACATAGAAAAACGCTGTTTTGAACTACTCAAACTGACAAATTCAAGTTTCTTCCGTGCGAAACGGCGATTTATGAGAAATTAATATAAAATTGCTATTTTAAACTTGCAAAAACATAGAAAAACGCTGTTTTGAACTATTCAAACTGACAAATTCTTGTTTCTTTCGTGCGAAACGGCGATTTATGAGAAATGACGATAAAATTGCTGTTTTAAACTTGCAAAAACATAGAAAAACGCTGTTTTCAACTATTCAAACTGATAAATTCATGTTTCTTACGTTCGAAACGGTGGATTTTTGTGAAATCACGATAAAAATGCTGTTTTAAACTTGCAAAAACATAGAAAAACGCTGTTTTGAACTACTCAAACTGACAAATTCATGTTTCTTCCGTGCGAAACGGCGATTTAAAAGAAATTACTATAAAATTGCTGTTTTAAACTTGCAAAAATATAGAAAAACGCTGTTTTGAACTACTCAAACTGACAAATTCATGTTTCTTCCGTGCGAAACGGCGATTTATGAGAAATTACGATAAAATTGCTGTTTTAAACTTGCAAAAACATAGAAAAACGCTGTTTTGAATTACTCAAACTGACAAATTCATGTTTCTTTCGTGCGAAACGGCGATTTATGAGAAATGACGATAAAATTGCTGTTTTAAACTTGCAAAAACATAGAAAAACGATGTTTTCAATTATTCAAATTTATAAATTCATGTTTCTTACGTTCGAAACGGTGGATTTTTGTGAAATCACGATAAAATTGCTGTTTTAAACTTGCAAAAACATAGAAAAACGCTGTTTTGAACTATTCAAACTGATAAATTCATGTTTCTTACGTTGGAAACGGTGGATTTTTGTGAAATCACGATAAAATTGCTGTTTTAAACTTGCAAAAACATTGAAAAACGCTGTTTTCAACTATTCAAACTGACAAATTCATGTTTCTTCCGTGCGAAACAGAGATTTATGAGAAATTACGATAAAATTGCTGTTTTAAACTTGCAAAAACATAGAAAAACGCTGTTTTGAACTATTCAAACGGACAAATTCATGTTTCTTTCGTGTGAAATGGCGATTTATGAGAAATGACGATAAAATTGCTGTTTTAAACTTGCAAAAACATAGAAAAACGCTGCTTTGAACTATTCAAACTGACAAATTCATGTTTCTTTCGTGCGAAACGGCGATTTATGAGAAATGACGATAAAATTGCTGTTTTAAACTTGCAAAAACATAGAAAAACGCTGTTTCGACTATTCAAACTGACAAATTCATGTTTCTTTCGTGTGAAACGGCGATTTATGAGAAATGACGATAAAATTGCTGTTTTAAACTTGCAAAAACATAGAAAAACGCTGTTTTGAACTATTCAAACTGACAAATTCTTGTTTCTTTCGTGCGAAACGGCGATTTATGAGAAATGACGATAAAATTGCTGTTTTAAACTTGCAAAAACATAGAAAAACGCTGTTTTGACTATTCAAACTGACAAATTCATGTTTCTTTCGTGTGAAACGGCGATTTATGAGAAATGACGATAAAATTGCTGTTTTAAACTTGCAAAAACATAGAAAAACGCTGTTTTGAACTACTCAAACTGACAAATTCAAGTTTCTTCCGTGCGAAACGGCGATTTATGAGAAATTAATATAAAATTGCTATTTTAAACTTGCAAAAATATAGAAAAACGCTGTTTTGAACTACTCAAACTGACAAATTTATGTTTCTTCCGTGCGAAACGGCGATTTATGAGAAATTACTATAAAATTGCTGTTATAAACTTGCAAAAACATAGAAAAACGCTATTTTGAACTATTCAAACTGACAAATTCATGTTTCTTTCGTGTGAAACGGCGATTTATGAGAAATGACGATAAAATTGCTGTTTTAAACTTGCAAAAACATAGAAAAACGCTGTTTTCAACTATTCAAACTGATAAATTCATGTTTCTTACGTTCAAAACGGTGGATTTTTGTGAAATCACGATAAAATTGCTGTTTAAAACTTGCAAAAACATTGAAAAACGCTGTTTTCAACTATTCAAACTGACAAATTCATGTTTCTTCCGTGCGAAACGGCGATTTATGATAAATGACGATAAAATTGCTGTTTTAAACTTGCAAAAACATAGAAAAACGCTGTTTTGAACTATTCAAACTGACAAATTCATGTTTCTTTCGTGCGAAACGGCGATTTATGAGAAATTACGATAAAATTGCTGTTTTAAACTTGCAAAAACATAGAAAAACGCTGTTTTGAACTATTCAAACGGACAAATTCATGTTTCTTTCGTGTGAAACGGCGATTTATGAGAAATGACGATAAAATTGCTGTTTTAAACTTGCAAAAACATAGAAAAACGCTGTTTTGAACTACTCAAACTGACAAATTCATGTTTCTTTCGTGCGAAACGGCGATTTATGAGAAATGACGATAAAATTGCTGTTTTAAACTTGCAAAAACATAAAAAAACGCTGTTTTCAACTATTCAAATTTATAAATTCATGTTTCTTACGTTCGAAACGGTGGATTTTTGTGAAATCACGATAAAATTGCTGTTTTAAACTTGCAAAAACATAGAAAAACGCTGTTTTGAACTATTCAAACTGATAAATTCATGTTTCTTACGTTGGAAACGGTGGATTTTTGTGAAATCACGATAAAATTGCTGATTTAAACTTGCAAAAACATTGAAAAACGCTGTTTTCAACTATTCAAACTGACAAATTCATGTTTCTTCCGTGCGAAACGGCGATTTATGAGAAATTACGATAAAATTGTTGTTTTAAACTTGCAAAAACATAGAAAAACGCTGTTTTGAACAATTCAAACATACAAATTCATGTTTCTTTCGTGTGAAACGGCGATTTATGAGAAATGACGATAAAATTGCTGTTTTAAACTTGCAAAAACATAGAAAAACGCTGTTTTGACTATTCAAATTCATGTTTCTTTCGTGTGAAACGGCAATTTATGAGAAATGACGATAAAATTGCTGTTTTAAACTTGCAAAAACATAGAAAAACGCTGTTTTGAACTATTCAAACTGACAAATTCTTGTTTCTTTCGTGCGAAACGGCGATTTATGAGAAATGACGATAAAATTGATGTTTTAAACTTGCAAAAACATAGAAAAGCGCTGTTTTCAACTATTCAAACTGATAAATTCATGTTTCTTACGTTCGAAACGGTGGATTTTTGTGAAATCACGATAAAATTGCTGTTTTAAACTTGCAAAAACATAGAAAAACGCTGTTATGAACTACTCAAACTGACAAATTCATGTTTCTTCCGTGCGAAACGGCGATTTATGAGAAATTACTATAAAATTGCTGTTTTAAACTTGCAAAAATATAGAAAAACGCTGTTTTGAACTACTCAAACTGACAAATTCATGTTTCTTCCGTGCGAAACGGCGATGTATGAGAAATTACGATAAAATTGCTGTTTTAAACTTGCAAAAACATAGAAAAACGCTGTTTTGACTATTCAAACTGACAAATTCATGTTTATTTCGTGTGAAACGGCGATTTATGAGAAATGACGATAAAATTGCTGTTTTAAACTTGCAAAAACATAGAAAAAAGCTGTTTTCAACTATTCAAATTCATAAATTCATGTTTCTTACGTTCAAAACGGTGGATTTTTGTGAAATCACGATAAAATTGCTGTTTTAAACTTGCAAAAACATAGAAAAACGCTGTTTTGAACTATTCAAACTGATAAATTCATGTTTCTTACGTTGGAAACGGTGGATTTTTGTGAAATCAAGATAAAATTGCTGTTTTAAACTTGCAAAAACATTAAAAAACGCTGTTTTCAACTATTCAAACTGACAAATTCAAGTTTCTTCCGTGCGAAACGGCGATTTATGAGAAATGACGATAAAATTGCTGTTTTAAACTTGCAAAAACATAGAAAAACGCTGTTTTGAACTACTCAAACTGACAAATTCATGTTTCTTTCGTGCGAAACGGCGATTTATGAGAAATGACGATAAAATTGCTGTTTTAAACTTGCAAAAACATAAAAAAACGCTGTTTTCAACTATTCAAATTTATAAATTCATGTTTCTTACGTTCGAAACGGTGGATTTTTGTGAAATCACGATAAAATTGCTGTTTTAAACTTGCAAAAACATAGAAAAACGCTGTTTTGAACTATTCAAACTGATAAATTCATGTTTCTTACGTTGGAAACGGTGGATTTTTGTGAAATCACGATAAAATTGCTGATTTAAACTTGCAAAAACATTGAAAAACGCTGTTTTCAACTATTCAAACTGACAAATTCATGTTTCTTCCGTGCGAAACGGCGATTTATGAGAAATTACGATAAAATTGTTGTTTTAAACTTGCAAAAACATAGAAAAACGCTGTTTTGAACTATTCAAACATACAAATTCATGTTTCTTTCGTGTGAAACGGCGATTTATGAGAAATGACGATAAAATTGCTGTTTTAAACTTGCAAAAACATAGAAAAACGCTGTTTTGAACTATTCAAACTGACAAATTCATGTTTCTTTCGTGCGAAACTGCGATTTATGAGAAATGACGATAAAATTGCTGTTTTAAACTTGCAAAAACATAGAAAAACGCTGTTTTGACTATTCAAACTGACAAATTCATGTTTCTTTCGTGTGAAACGGCAATTTATGAGAAATGACGATAAAATTGCTGTTTTAAACTTGCAAAAACATAGAAAAACGCTGTTTTGAACTATTCAAACTGACAAATTCTTGTTTCTTTCGTGCGAAACGGCGATTTATGAGAAATGACGATAAAATTAATGTTTTAAACTTGCAAAAACATAGAAAAGCGCTGTTTTCAACTATTCAAACTGATAAATTCATGTTTCTTACGTTCGAAACGGTGGATTTTTGTGAAATCACGATAAAATTGCAGTTTTAAACTTGCAAAAACATAGAAAAACGCTGTTATGAACTACTCAAACTGACAAATTCATGTTTCTTCCGTGCGAAACGGCGATTTATGAGAAATTACTATAAAATTGCTGTTTTAAACTTGCAAAAATATAGAAAAACGCTGTTTTGAACTACTCAAACTGACAAATTCATGTTTCTTCCGTGCGAAACGGCGATGTATGAGAAATTACGATAAAATTGCTGTTTTAAACTTGCAAAAACATAGAAAAACGCTGTTTTGACTATTCAAACTGACAAATTCATGTTTATTTCGTGTGAAACGGCGATTTATGAGAAATGACGATAAAATTGCTGTTTTAAACTTGCAAAAACATAGAAAAAAGCTGTTTTCAACTATTCAAATTCATAAATTCATGTTTCTTACGTTCAAAACGGTGGATTTTTGTGAAATCACGATAAAATTGCTGTTTTAAACTTGCAAAAACATAGAAAAACGCTGTTTTGAACTATTCAAACTGACAAATTCATGTTTCTTCCGTGCGAAACGGCGATTTATGAGAAATTACGATAAAATTGCTGTTTTAAACTTGCAAAAACATAGAAAAACGCTGTTTTTTAATATTCAAACTGACAAATTCATGATCCTTCCGTGCGAAACGGCGATTTATGAGAAATGACGATAAAATTGCTTTTTTAAACTCGCAAAAACATAGAAAAACGCTGATTTCAACTATTTAAACTGACAAATTCATGTTTCTTCTGTGCGAAACGGCGATTTATGAAAAATGACGATAAAATTGCTGTTTTAAACTTGCAAAAACATACAAAAACGCTATTTTTAACAACTCAAACTGATAAATTCATGTTTCTTTCGTGCGAAACGGCGATTTATGAGAAATGACGATAAAATTGCTGTTTTAAACTTGCAAAAACATAGAAAGACGCTGTTTTCAACTGTTCAAACTGATAAATTCATGTTTCTTTCGTGCGAAACGGCGATTTATGAAAAATGACCATAAAATTGCTGTTTTAAACTTGCAAAAACATAGAAAAACGCTGTTTTCAACTATTCAAACTGATAAATTCATGTTTATTTTGTGCGAAACGGCGATTTATAAGAAATGACGATAAAATAGCTGTTTTAAACTTGCAAAAACAAGAAAACACTGTTTTCAACAATCTAAACTGGCGTATTTAAAATGCTGTTTTAAACTTGCAAAAACATAGAAAACGCTGTTTTGAACTATCCATACTGACAAATTCAGTTTTGTGGTTTCAGGTTCGAGGTTTGAGGTTTGGGGTTGAGGTTTGGGGTTTGAGGTTTGGGGTTTGGGGTTCGAGTTTTGGGGTTTGGGGTTGAAGTTTGGGGTTTGAGGTTGGGGGTTCGCTGTTTGAGGTTTGGGGTTGGGGTTCGGTGTTTGAGGTTTGGGGTTTGGGGTTCGAGGTTTGAGGTTTGGGGTTCGAGGTTTGAGGTTTGGGTTTGAGGTTTGGGGTTTGAGGTTTGGGGTTGAGGGTTCGAGTTTTGGGGTTTGGGGTTGAGGTTTGGTGTTGAGGTTTGGGGTTGAGGTTTGGGGTTTGAGGTTAGGGATTTGGGGTTCGAAGTTTGAGGTTTGGGGTTCGAGGTTTGAGGTTTAGGGTTGAGGGTTGGGGGTTTGAGTTTGGGGATTGAGGTTCGGGGTTTTAGGTTTGGTGTTTGTGGTGTTTGGATTGGATGAAATGTTTCTTTCGTGCGAAACGGCGAATTATGAGATTCAAATTGCTGTTTTAATCTTGTAAAAACATAAAAAACGCTGTTTTCAATTATTCAAACTGATGAATTTCTTTTGTTGGAAACTGCGGATTTTTGTGAAATCACGATAAAACGCTGTTTTCAACTATTCAAACTGATAAATTCATGTTTCTTTCGTAAGAAACGGCGATTTAAGAGAAATGGCGATAATATTGCTGTTTTAAACTTGCAAAAACATAGAAAAACGCTGTTTTCAACTATTCAAACTGATAAATTCATGTTTCTTTCATGCGAAACGGCGATTTATGAGAAATGACGATAAAATTGCTAATTTAAACTTGCAAAAACATAGAAAAACGCTGTTTTCAACTATTCAAACTGATAAATTCATGTGTCTTTCGTGTGAAACGGCGATTTATAAAAAATGACGATAAAATTGCTGTTTTAAACTTGCAAAAAATTAGAAAAACGCTGTTTTGAACTATTCAAACTGATAAATTCATGTTTCTTTTGTGCGAAACGGCGATTTATGAGAAATGACAATAAAATTGCTGTTTTAAACTTGCAAAAACATAGAAAAACGCTGTTTTCAACTATTTAAACTGACAAATTCATGTTTCTTTCTTGCAAAACGGCGATTTATGAGAAATGACGATAAAATTGCTGTTTTAAACTTGCAAAAACATAGAAAAACGCTATTTTTAACAATTAAAACTGATAAATTAATGTTTCTTTTGTGCGAAACGGCGATTTATGAGAAATGACGATAAAATTGCTGTTTTAAACTTGCAAAAACATAGAAAAACGCTGTTTTCAACTGTTCAAACTGATAAATTCATGTTTCTTTCGTGCTAAACGGCAATTTATGAGAAATGACGATAAAATTGCTGTTTTAAACTTGCAAAAACATAGAAAAACGCTGTTTTGAACTATTCAAACTGCCAAATTCATGTTTCTTTCGTGCGAAACGGCGATTTATGAGAAATGACGATACAGTTGCTGTATTAAACTTGCAAAAACATAGAAAAACGCTGTTTTGAACTATTCAAACTGACAAATTCATGTTTCTTTCGTGCGAAACGGCGATTTATGAGAAATGACAATAAAATTGCTGTTTTAAACTTGCAAAAACATAGAAAAACACTGTTTTCAACTATTCAAACTGATAAATTCATGTTTCTTACGTTCGAAACGGTGGATTTTTGTGAAATCACGATAAAATTGCTGTTTTAAACTTGCAGAAACATAGAAAAACGCTGTTTTCAACTATTCAAACTGACAAATTCAGATTTCTTCCGTGCGAAACGGCGATTTATGAGAAATGACGATAAAATTGCTGTTTTAAACTTGCAAAAACATAGAAAAATGCTGTTTTCAACTGTTCAAACTGATAAATTCATGTTTCTTTTGTAAGAAACGGCGATTTAAGAGAAATGGCGATAAAATTGCTGTTTTAAACTTGCAAAAACATAGAAAAACGCTGTTTTCAACTGTTTAAACTGACAAATTCATGTTTCTTTCGTGTGAAACGGCGATTTATGAGAAATGACGATAAAATTGCTATTTTAAACTTGCAAAAACATAGAAAAACGCTGTTTTGAACTATTCAAACTGACAAATACATGTTTCTTTCGTGCGAAACGGCGATTTATGAGAAATGACGATAAAATTGCTATTTTAAACTTGCAAAAACATAGAAAAACGCTGTTTTCAACTGTTTAAACTGACAAATTCATGTTTCTTTCGTGTGAAACGGCGATTTATGAGAAATGACGATAAAATTGCTGTTTTAAACTTGCAAAAACATAGAAAAACGCTGTTTTGAACTATTCAAACTGACAAATTCATGTTTCTTTCGTGCGAAACGGCGATTTATGAGAAATGACGATACAATTGCTGTATTAAACTTGCAAAAACATAGAAAAACGCTGTTTTGAACTATTCAAACTGACAAATACATGTTTCTTTCGTGCGAAACGGCGATTTATGAGAAATGACAATAAAATTGCTGTTTTAAACTTGCAAAAACATAGAAAAACGCTGTTTTCAACTATTCAAACTGATAAATTCATGTTTCTTACGTTCGAAACGGTGGATTTTTGTAAAACCACGATAAAATTGCTGTTTTAAACTTGCAGAAACATAGAAAAACGTTGTTTTCAACTATTCAAACTGACAAATTCAGATTTCTTCCGTGCGAAACGGCGATTTATGAGAAATGACGATAAAATTGCAGTTTTAAACTTGCAAAAACATAGAAAAATGCTGTTTTTAACTGTTCAAACTGACAAATTCATGATTCTTCCGTGCGAAACGGCGATTTATTAGAAATGACGATAAAATTGCTTTTTTAAACTCGCAAAAACATAGAAAAACGCTGTTTTCAACTATTTAATCTGACAAATTCATGTTTCTTCTGTGCGAAACGGCGATTTATGAAAAATGACGATAAAATTACTGTTTTAAACTTGCAAAAACATACAAAAACGCTATTTTTAACAACTCAAACTTATAAATTCATGTTTCTTTCGTGCAAAACGGCGATTTATGAGAAATGACGATAAAATTGCTGTTTTAAACTTGCAAAAACATAGAAAGACGCTGTTTTCAACTGTTCAAACTGATAAATTCATGTTTCTTTCGTGCGAAACGGCGATTTATGAAAAATGACCATAAAATTGCTGTTTTAAACTTGCAAAAACATAGAAAAACGCTGTTTTCAACTATTTAAACTGACAAATTCATGTTTCTTTCTTGCAAAACGGCGATTTATGAGAAATGACGATAAAATTGCTGTTTTAAACTTGCAAAAACATAGAAAAACGCTATTTTTAACAATTAAAACTGATAAATTAATGTTTCTTTTGTGCGAAACGGCGATTTATGAGAAATGACGATAAAATTGCTGTTTTAAACTTGCAAAAACATAGAAAAACGCTGTTTTCAACTGTTCAAACTGATAAATTCATGTTTCTTTCGTGCGAAACGGCGATTTATGAAAAATGACCATAAAATTGCTGTTTTAAACTTGCAAAAACATAGAAAAACGCTGTTTTCAACTATTCAAACTGATAAATTCATGTTTATTTCGTGCGAAACGGCGATTTATGAGAAATGACGATAAAATTACTGTTTTAAACTTGCAAAAACAAGAAAACACTGTTTTCAACAATCTAAACTGGCGTATTTAAAATGCTGTTTTAAACTTGCAAAAACATAGAAAACGCTGTTTTTAACTATCCATACTGACAAATTCAGTTTTGTGGTTTCAGGATCGAGGTTTGAGGTTTGGGGTTGAGGTTTGGGGTTTGAGGTTTGGGGTTTGGGGTTCGAGTTTTGGGGTTTGGGGTTGAGGTTTGGGGGTTTGAGGTTGGGGGTTCGCTGTTTGTGGTTTGGGGTTGGGCTTCGGTGTTTGAGGTTTGGGGTTTGGGGTTCGAGGTTTGAGGTTTGGGGTTCGAGGTTTGAGGTTTGGGTTTGAGGTTTGGGGTTTGAGGTTTGGGGTTGAGGGTTCGAGTTTTGGGGTTTGGGGGTTGAGGTTTGGTGTTGAGGTTTGGGGTTGAGGTTTGGGGTTTGAGGTTAGGGATTTGGGGTTCGAAGTTTGAGGTTTGGGGTTCGAGGTTTGAGGTTTAGGGTTGAGGGTTGGGGGTTTGAGTTTGGGGATTGAGGTTCGGGGTTTTAGGTTTGGTGTTTGTGGTGTTTGGATTGGGTGAAATGTTTCTTTCGTGCGAAACGGCGAATTATGAGATTCAAATTGCTGTTTTAATCTTGTAAAAACATAAAAAACGCTGTTTCAATTATTCAAACTGATGAATTTCTTTTGTTGGAAACTGCGGATTTTTGTGAAATCACGATAAAACGCTGTTTTCAACTATTCAAACTGATAAATTCATGTTTCTTTCGTAAGAAACGGCGATTTAAGAGAAATGGCAATAAAATTGCTGTTTTAAACTTGCAAAAACATAGAAAAACGCTGTTTTCAACTATTCAAACTGATAAATTCATGTTTCTTTCATGCGAAACGGCGATTTATGAGAAATGACGATAAATTGCTGTTTTAAACTTGCAAAAAACATAGAAAAACGCTGTTTTCAACTATTCAAACTGATAAATTCATGTGTCTTTCGTGTGAAACGGCGATTTATAAAAATGACGATAAAATTGCTGTTTTAAACTTGCAAAAACATAGAAAAACGCTGTTTTCAACTATTTAAACTGACAAATTCATGTTTCTTTCTTGCAAAACGGCGATTTATGAGAAATGACGATAAAATTGCTGTTTTAAACTTGCAAAAACATAGAAAAACGCTATTTTTAACAATTAAAACTGATAAATTAATGTTTCTTTTGTGCGAAACGGCGATTTATGAGAAATGACGATAAAATTGCTGTTTTAAACTTGCAAAAACATAGAAAAAACGCTGTTTTCAACTGTTCAAACTGATAAATTCATGTTTCTTTCGTGCTAAACGGCGATTTATGAGAAATGACGATAAAATTGCTGTTTTAAACTTGCAAAACATAGAAAAATGCTGTTTTCAACTATTCAAACTGATAAATTCATGTTTATTTCGTGCGAAACGGTGGATTTTTGTGAAATCACGATGAAACTGCTGTTTTAAACTAGCAAAACCAAGAAAACGCTGTTTTCACCAATCTAAACTGACGTATTTAAAATGCTGTTTTAAACTTGCAAAAACATAGAAAACGCTGTTTTGGACTATTCAAACTGACAAATTCATGTTTCTTCGTGTGAAACGGCGATTTATGAGAAATGACGATAAAATTGCTGTTTTAAACTTGCAAAAACATAGAAAAACGCTGTTTTGAACTATTCAAACTGCCAAATTCATGTTTCTTTCGTGCGAAACCGATACAATTGCTGTATTAAACTTGCAAAAACATAGAAAAACGCTGTTTTGAACTATTCAAACTGACAAATTCATGTTTCTTTCGTGCGAAACGGCGATTTATGAGAAATGACAATAAAATTGCTGTTTTAAACTTGCAAAAACATAGAAAAAACGCTGTTTCAACTATTCAAACTGATAAATTCATGTTTCTTACGTTCGAAACGGTGGATTTTTGTGAAATCACGATAAAATTGCTGTTTTAAACTTGCAGAAACTAGAAAAACGCTGTTTTCAACTATTCAAAACTGACAAATTCAGATTTCTTCCGTGCGAAACAGCGATTTATGAGAAATGACGATAAAATTGCTGTTTTAAAACTTGCAAAAACATAGAAAAATGCTGTTTTCAACTGTTCAAACTGATAAATTCATGTTTCTTTCGTAAGAAACGGCGATTTAGAGAAATGGCGATAAAATTGCTGTTTTAAACTTGCAAAAACATAAGAAAAACGCTGTTTTCAACTATTCAAACTGATAAATTCATGTTTCTTTCATGCGAAACGGCGATTATATGAGAAATGACGATAAAATAGCTGTTTTAAACTTTGCAAAAACATAGAAAAACACTGTTTTCACATATTCAAACTGATAAATTCATGTGTCATTTCGTGTGAAACGGCGATTTATAAAAAAATGACGATAAAATTGCTGTTTTAAAACTTGCAAAAACTTAGAAAAACGCAGTTTTGAACTATTCAAACTGACAAATTCATGTTTCTTTTGTGCGAAACTGCGATTTATGAGGAAATGACCAATAAAATTGCTGTTTTAAACTTGCAAAAACATAGAAAAACGCTGTTTTCAACTATTTAAAACTTACAAATTCATGTTTCTTCTTGCAAAAACGGCGATTTATGAGAAATGACGATAAAATTGCTGGTTTTAAAAATTGCAAAAACATAGAAAAAAGCTATTTTTTAACAACTCAAACTGATAAATTAATGTTTCTTTTGTGCGAAACGGCGATTTATGAGAAATGACGATAAAATTGCTATTTTAAACTTGCAAAAACATCAGAAAAACGCTGTTTTCAACTGTTCAAACTGATAAATTCATGTTTCTTTCGTGCTAAACGGCGATTTATGAGAAATGACGATAAAATTGCTGTTTTAAAACTTGCAAAAACATAGAAAAATGCTGTTTTCAACTATTCAAAACTGATAAATTCATGTTTATTTCGTGCGAAACGGCGATTTATGAGAAATGACGATAAAATTACTGTTTTAAACTTGCAAAAACAAGAAAAAACGCTGTTTTCAACTATTCAAACTGATAAATTCATGTTTCTTTAGTTCGAAACGGTGGATTTTGTGAAATCACGATGAAACTGCTGTTTTAAACTAGCAAAACCAAGAAAACGCTGTTTTCACCAATCTAAACTGACGTATTTAAAATGCTGTTTTAAACCTTGCAAAAACATAGAAAACGCTGTTTTGGACTATTCAAAACTGACAAATTCATGTTTCTTTCGTGTGAAACTGCGATTTATGAGAAATGACGATAAAATTGCTGTTTTAAACTTGCAAAAACATAGAAAAACGCTGTTTTGAACTATTCATACTGCCAAATTCATGTTTCTTTCGTGCGAAACGGCGATTTATGAGAAATGACGATACAATTGCTGTATTAAACTTGCAAAAACATAGAAAAACGCTGTTTTGAACTATTCAAACTGACAAATTCATGTTTCTTTCATGCGAAACGGCGATTTATGAGAAATGACAATAAAATTGCTGTTTTAAACTTGTTTTAAACTTGCAAAAACATAGAAAAACGCTGTTTTCAACTATTCAAACTGATAAATTCATGTTTCTTACGTTCGAAACGGTGGATTTTTGTGAAATCACGATAAAATTGCTGTTTTAAACTTGCAGAAACATAGAAAAACGCTGTTTTCAACTATTCAAACTGACAAATTCAGATTTCTTCCGTGCGAAACGGCGATTTATGAGAAATGACGATAAAATTGCTGTTTTAAACTTGCAAAAACATAGAAAAATGCTGTTTTCAACTGTTCAAACTGATAAATTCATGTTTCTTTCGTAAGAAACGGCGATTTAAGAGAAATGGCGATAAAATTGCTGTTTTAAACTTGCAAAAACATAGAAAAACGCTGTTTTCAACTATTCAAACTGATAAATTCATGTTTCTTTCATGCGAAACGGCGATTTATGAGAAATGACGATAAAATAGCTGTTTTAAACTTGCAAAAACATAGAAAAACACTGTTTTCAAATATTCAAATTGATAAATTCATGTGTCTTTCGTGTGAAACGGCGATTTATAAAAAATGACGATAAAATTGCTGTTTTAAACTTGCAAAAACTTAGAAAAACGCTGTTTTGAACTATTCAAACTGATAAATTCATGTTTCTTTTGTGCGAAACGGCGATTTATGAGAAATGACAATAAAATTGCCGTTTTAAACTTGCAAAAACATAGAAAAACGCTGTTTTCAACTATTTAAACTGACAAATTCATGTTTCTTTCTTGCAAAACGGCGATTTATGAGAAATGACGATAAAATTGCTGTTTTAAACTTGCAAAAACATAGAAAAAAGCTATTTTTAACAACTCAAACTGATAAATTAATGTTTCTTTTGTGCGAAACGGCGATTTATGAGAAATGACGATAAAATTGCTATTTTAAACTTGCAAAAACATAGAAAAACGCTGTTTTCAACTGTTCAAACTGATAAATTCATGTATCTTTCGTGCTAAACGGCGATTTATGAGAAATGACGAAGAAATTGCTGTTTTAAACTTGCAAAAACATAGAAAAATGCTGTTTTCAACTATTCAAACTGATAAATTCATGTTTATTTCGTGCGAAACGGCGATTTATGAGAAATGACGATAAAATTACTGTTTTAAACTTGCAAAAACAAGAAAAACGCTGTTTTCAACTATTCAAACTGATAAATTCATGTTTCTTTAGTTCGAAACGGTGGATTTTTGTGAAATCACGATGAAACTGCTGTTTTAAACTAGCAAAACCAAGAAAACGCTGTTTTCAACAATCTAAACTGACGTATTTAAAATGCTGTTTTAAACTTGCTAAAACATAGAAAACGCTGTTTTGGACTATTCAAACTGACAAATTCATGTTTCTTTCGTGTGAAACGGCGATTTATGAGAAATGACGATAAAATTGCTGTTTTTAACTTGCAAAAACATAGAAAAACGCTGTTTTGAACTATTCAAACTGACAAATTCATGTTTCTTTCGTGCGAAACGGCGATTTATGAGAAATGACGATACAAATGCTGTATTAAACTTGCAAAAACATAGAAAAACGCTGTTTTGAACTATTCAAACTGACAAATACATGTTTCTTTCGTGCGAAACGGCGATTTATGAGAAATGACAATAAAATTGCTGTTTTAAACTTGCAAAAACATAGAAAAACGCTGTTTTCAACTATTCAAACTGATAAATTCATGTTTCTTACGTTCGAAACGGTGGATTTTTGTAAAACCACGATAAAATTGCTGTTTTAAACTTGCAAAAACATAAAAAACGCTGTATTCAACTACTCAAACTGATAAATTCATATTTCTTTCGTGCGAAACGGCGATTTATGAGAAATGACAATAAAATTGCTGTTTTAAACTTGCAAAAACATAGAAAAACGCTGTTTTCAACTATTCAAACTGATAAATTCATGTTTCTTTCGTGCGAAACGGCGATTTATGAGAAATGACGATAAAATTGCTGTTTTAAACTTGCAAATACATAGAAAAACGCTGTTTTTTAATATTCAAACTGACAAATTCATGATCCTTCCGTGCGAAACGGCGATTTATGAGAAATGACGATAAAATTGCTTTTTTAAACTCGCAAAAACATAGAAAAACGCTGATTTCAACTATTTAAACTGACAAATTCATGTTTCTTCTGTGCGAAACGGCGATTTATGAAAAATGACGATAAAATTGCTGTTTTAAACTTGCAAAAACATACAAAAACGCTATTTTTAACAACTCAAACTGATAAATTCATGTTTCTTTCGTGCGAAACGGCGATTTATGAGAAATGACGATAAAATTGCTGTTTTAAACTTGCAAAAACATAGAAAGACGCTGTTTTCAACTGTTCAAACTGATAAATTCATGTTTCTTTCGTGCGAAACGGCGATTTATGAAAAATGACCATAAAATTGCTGTTTTAAACTTGCAAAAACATAGAAAAACGCTGTTTTCAACTATTCAAACTGATAAATTCATGTTTATTTTGTGCGAAACGGCGATTTATAAGAAATGACGATAAAATAGCTGTTTTAAACTTGCAAAAACAAGAAAACACTGTTTTCAACAATCTAAACTGGCGTATTTAAATGCTGTTTTAAACTTGCAAAAACATAGAAAACGCTGTTTTGAACTATCCATACTGACAAATTCAGTTTTGTGGTTTCAGGTTCGAGGTTTGAGGTTTGGGGTTGAGGTTTGGGGTTTGAGGTTTGGGGTTTGGGGTTCGAGTTTTGGGGTTTGGGGTTGAGGTTTGGGGTTTGAGGTTGGGGGTTCGCTGTTTGAGGTTTGGGGTTGGGGTTCGGTGTTTGAGGTTTGGGGTTTGGGGTTCGAGGTTTGAGGTTTGGGGTTCGAGGTTTGAGGTTTGGGTTTGAGGTTTGGGGTTTGAGGTTTGGGGTTGAGGGTTCGAGTTTTGGGTTTGGGGTTGAGGTTTGGTGTTGAGGTTTAGGGTTGAGGGTTGGGGGTTTGAATTTGGGGATTGAGGTTCGGGGTTTTAGGTTGGTGTTTGTGGTGTTTGGATTGGGTGAAATGTTTCTTTCGTGCGAAACGGCGAATTATGAGATTCAAATTGCTGTTTTAATCTTGTAAAAACATAAAAAACGCTGTTTTCAATTATTCAAACTGATGAATTTCTTTTGTTGGAAACTGCGGATTTTTGTGAAATCACGATAAAACGCTGTTTTCAACTATTCAAACTGATACATTCATGTTTCTTTCGTAAGAAACGGCGATTTAAGAGAAATGGCGATAAAATAGCTGTTTTAAACTTGCAAAAACATAGAAAAACGCTGATTTCAACTATTCAAACTGATAAATTCATGTTTCTTTAGTTCGAAACGGTGGATTTTTGTGAAATCACGATGAAACTGCTGTCTTAAACTAGCAAAACCAAGAAAACGCTGTTTTCAACAATCTAAACTGACGTATTTTAAATGCTGTTTTAAACTTCCATAAACATAGAAAAAGCTGTTTTGAACTATCCAAACTGACAAATTCAGTTTTGTGGTTTGGGGTTCGAGGTTTGAGGTTTGGGGTTGAGGTTTGGGGTTTGAGGTTTGGGGTTTGGAGTTCGAGTTTTGGGGTTTGGGGTTGAGGTTTGGGGTTTGAGGGTTGGGGTTCGCGGTTTGAGGTTTGGGGTTGGGGTTCGGTGTTTGAGGTTTGGGGTTTGGGGTTTGAGGTTTGAGGTTTGGGGTTCGAGGTTTGAGGTTTGGGGTTGAGGTTTGGGGTTTGAGTTTTGGGGTTGGGGGTTCGAGTTTTAGGGTTTGGGTTGAGGTTTGGGGTTGAGGTGTGGGGTTGAGGTTTGGGGTTGAGGTTTGGGGTTGAGGTTTGGGGTTGAGGTTTGGGATTGAGGTTTGGGGTTGAGGTTTGGGGTTGAGGTTTGGGGTTGAGGTTTGGGGTTTAGGTTTGGGGTTGAGGTTTGGGGTTGAAGTTTGGGGTTGAGGTATGGGGTTTGAGGTAAGGGATTTGGGGTTCGAAATTTGAGGTTTGGGGTTGGGGGTTCGAGTTTTGAGGTTTGGGGTTGAGGTTTGGGGTTGAGGTTTGGGGTTGAGGTTTGGGGTTGAGGTTTGGGGTTTGAGGTTAGGGCATTGGGGTTCAAAGTCTGAGGTTTGGGATTCGAGGTTTGAGGTTTTGGGTTGTGGGTTGGGTTTTGAGTTTGGGGATTGGGGTTCGGGGTTTTAGGTTTGGTGTTTGTGGTGTTTGGATTGGGTGAAATGTTTCTTTCGTGCGAAACGGCAAATTATGAGATTCAAATTGCTGTTTTAAACTTGTAAAAACATAAAAAACGCTGTTTTCAACTAATCAAACTGATGAATTTCTTTTGTTGGAAACTGCGGATTTTTGTGAAATCACGATAAAACGCTGTTTTCAACTAGTCAAACTGATAAATTCATGTTTCTTTCGTGAGAAACGGCGATTTAAAAGAAATGACAATAAAATTGCTGTTTTAAACTTGCAAAAACATAGAAAAACGCTGTTTTCAACTATTCAAACAAATAAATTCATGTTTCTTTCCTTCGAAACGGTGGATTTTTGTGAAATCACGATAAAACTACTGTTTTAAACTAGCAAAATATGCTGTTTTCAACAATCAAAACTGACGTATTTAAAATGCTGTTTTAAACTTGCAAAAACATAGAAAACGCTGTTTTGAACAATCCAAACTGACAAATTCATGTTTCTTTCGTGCGAAACGGCGATTTATGAGAATTGACGATAAAATTGCTGTATTAAACTTGCAAAAACATAGAAAAACGCTGTTTTGAACTATTCAAACTGACAAATTCATGTTTCTTTCGTGCGAAACGGCGATTTATGAGAAATGACGATAAAATTGCTGTTTTAAACTTGCAGAAACATAGAAAAACGCTGTTTTCAACTATTCAAACTGATAAATTCATGTTTCTTTCGTGCGAAACGGCGATTTATGAGAAATGTCGATAAAATTGCTGTTTTAAAATTGCAAAAACATAAAAAAACGCTGTTTTCAACTATTCAAACTGATAAATTCTTGTTTCTTTCGTGCGAAACGGCGATTTATGAGAAATGACGATAAAATTGCTGTTTTAAACTTGCAAAAACATAGAAAAACGCTGTTTTGAACTATTCAAACTGACAAATTAATGTTTCTTTCGTGCGAAACGGCGAATTATGAGAAATGACGATAAAATTGCTGTTTTAAACTTGCAAAAACATAGAAAAACGCTGCTTTCAACTATTCAAACTGACAAATTTATATTTCTTCCGTGCGAAACGGCGATTTATTAGAAATGACGATAAAATTGCTGTTTTAAACTTGCAAAAACATAGAATAACGCTATTTTCAACTACTCAAACTGATAAATTCATGTTTCTTTCGTGCGTAACGGCGATTTATGAAAAATAACGATAAAATTGCCGTTTTAAACTTGCAGAAACATAGAAAAACGCTGTTTTCAACTGTTCAAACTGATAAATTCTTGTTTTTTCGTGCGAAATGGCGATTTATGAGAAATGACGATAAAATTGTTGTTTTAAACTTGCAGAAACATAGAAAAACGCTGTTTTCAACTATTCAAACTGATAAATTCATGTTTCTTCCGTGCGAAACGGCGATTTATGAGAAATGACGATAAAATTGCTGTTTTAAACTTGCAAAAACATAGAAAAACGCTGTTTTCAACTATTCAAACTGACAAATTCATGTTTCTTCCGTGCGAAACGGCGATTTATGAGAAATGACGATAAAATTTCTGTTTTAAACTTGCAAAAACATAGAAAAACGCTGTTTTCAAATATTCAAACTGATAAATTCATGTTTCTTACGTTCGAAACGGTGGATTTTTGTAAAACCACGATAAAATTGCTGTTTTAAACTTGCAGAAACATAGAAAAACGCTGTTTTCAACTATTCAAACTGACAAATTCAGATTTCTTCTGTGCGAAACGGCGATTTATGAGAAATGACGATAAAATTGCAGTTTTAAACTTGCAAAAACATAGAAAAATGCTGTTTTTAACTGTTCAAACTGATAAATTCATGTTTCTTTCGTGCGAAACGGCGATTTATGAAAAATGTCGATAAAATTGCTGTTTTAAACTTGCATAAACATAAAAAACGCTGTATTCAACTACTCAAACTGATAAATTTATATTTCTTTCGTGCGAAACGGCGATTTATGAGAAATGACAATAAAATTGCTGTTTTAAACTTGCAAAAACATAGAAAAACGCTGTTTTCAACTATTCAAACTGATAAATTCATGTTTCTTTCGTGCGAAACGGCGATTTATGAGAAATGACGATAAAATTGCTGTTTTAAACTTGCAAAAACATAGAAAAACGCTGTTTTTTACTATTCAAACTGACAAATTCATGATTCTTCCGTGCGAAACGGCGATTTATGAGAAATGACGATAAAATTGCTTTTTTAAACTCGCGAAAACATAGAAAAACGCTGTTTTCAACTATTTAAACTGACAAATTCATGTTTCTTCTGTGCGAAACGGCGATTTATGAAAAATGACGATAAAATTGCTGTTTTAAACTTGCAAAAACATACAAAAACGCTATTTTTAACAACTCAAACTTATAAATTCATGTTTCTTTCGTGCGAAACTGCGATTTATGAGAAATGACGATAAAATTGCTGTTTTAAACTTGCAAAAACATAGAAAGACGCTGTTTTCAACTGTTCATACTGATAAATTCATGTTTCTTTCGTGCGAAACGGCGATTTATGAAAAATGACCATAAAATTGCTGTTTTAAACTTGCAAAAACATAGAAAAACGCTGTTTTCAACTATTCAAACTGATAAATTCATGTTTCTTTAGTTCGAAACGGTGGATTTTTGTGAAATCACCATGAAACTGCTGTTTAAAACTAGCAAAACCAAGAAAACGCTGTTTTCAACAATCTAAACTGACGTATTTAAAATGCTGTTTTAAACTTGCAAAAACATAGAAAACGCTGTTTTGGACTATTCAAACTGACAAATTCATGTTTCTTTCGTGTGAAACGGCGATTTATGAGAAATGACGATAAAATTGCTGTTTTAAACTTGCAAAAACATAGAAAAACGCTGTTTTGAACTATTCAAACTGCCAAATTCATGTTTCTTTCGTGCGAAACGGCGATTTATGAGAAATGACGATACAGTTGCTGTATTAAACTTAAAAACATAGAAAAACGCTGTTTTGAACTATTCAAACTGACAAATTCATGTTTCTTTCGTGCGAAACGGCGATTTATGAGAAATGACAATAAAATTGCTGTTTTAAACTTGCAAAAACATAGAAAAACACTGTGTTCAACTATTCAAACTGATAATTTCATGTTTCTTACGTTCGAAACGGTGGATTTTTGTGAAATCACGATAAAATTGCTGTTTTAAACTTGCAGAAACATAGAAAAACGCTGTTTTCAACTATTCAAACTGACAAATTCAGATTTCTTCCGTGCGAAACGGCGATTTATGAGAAATGACGATAAAATTGCTGTTTTAAACTTGCAAAAACATAGAAAAAATGCTGTTTTCAACTGTTCAAACTGATAAATTCATGTTTCTTTTGTAAGAAACGGCGATTTAAGAGAAATGGCGATAAAATTGCTGTTTTAAACTTGCAAAAACATAGAAAAACGCTGTTTTCAACTATTCAAACTGATAAATTCATGTTTCTTTCATGCGAAACGGCGATTTATGAGAAATGACGATAAAATAGCTGTTTTAAACTTGCAAAAACATAGAAAAACACTGTTTTCAAATATTCAAACTGATAAATTCATGTGTCTTTCGTGTGAAACGGCGATTTATAAAAAATGACGATAAAATTGCTGTTTTAAACTTGCAAAAACTTAGAAAAACGCTGTTTTGAACTATTCAAACTGATAAATTCATGTTTCTTTTGTGCGAAACGGCGATTTATGAGAAATGACAATAAAATTGCTGTTTTAAACTTGCAAAAACATAGAAAAACGCTGTTTTTAACTATTTAAACTGACAAATTCATGTTTCTTTCTTGCAAAACGGCGATTTATGAGAAATGACGTTAAAATTGCTGTTTTAAACTTGCAAAAACATAGAAAAAAGCTATTTTTAACAACTCAAACTGATAAATTAATGTTTCTTTTGTGCGAAACGGCGATTTATGAGAAATGACGATAAAATTGCTATTTTAAACTTGCAAAAACATAGAAAAAACGCTGTTTTCAACTGTTCAAACTGATAAATTCATGTTTCTTTCGTGCTAAACGGCGATTTATGAGAATTGACGATAAAATTGCTGTTTTAAACTTGCAAAAACATAAAAAAATGCTGTTTTCAACTATTCAAACTGATAAATTCATGTTTATTTCGTGCGAAACGGCGATTTATGAGAAATGACGATAAAATTACTGTTTTAAACTTGCAAAAACAAGAAAAACGCTGTTTTCAACTATTCAAACTGATAAATTCATGTTTCTTTAGTTCGAAACGGTGGATTTTTGTGGAATCACGATGAAACTGCTGTTTTAAACTAGCAAAACCAAGAAAACGCTGTTTTCAACAATCTAAACTGACGTATTTAAAATGCTGTTTTAAACTTGCAAAAACATAGAAAACGCTGTTTTGGACTATTCAAACTGACAAATTCATATTTCTTTCGTGTGAAACGGCGATTTATGAGAAATGACGATAAAATTGCTGTTTTAAACTTGCAAAAACATAGAAAAACGCTGTTTTGAACTATTCAAACTGCCAAATTCATGTTTCTTTCGTGCGAAACGGCGATTTATGAAAAATGACGATACAGTTGCTGTATTAAACTTGCAAAAACATAGAAAAACGCTGTTTTGAACTATTCGAACTGACAAATACATGTTTCTTTCGTGCGAAACGGCGATTTATGAGAAATGACAATAAAATTGCTGTTTTAAACTTGCAAAAACATAGAAAAACGCTGTTTTCAACTATTCAAACTGATAAATTCATGTTTCTTACGTTCGAAACGGTGGATTTTTGTAAAACCACGATAAAATTGCTGTTATAAACTTGCAGAAACATAGAAAAACGCTGTTTTCAACTATTCAAACTGACAAATTCAGATTTCTTCCGTGCGAAACGGCGATTTATGAGAAATGACGATAAAATTGTAATTTTAAACTTGCAAAAACATAGAAAAATGCTGTTTTTAACTGTTCAAACTGACAAATTCATGATTCTTCCGTGCGAAACGGCGATTTATGAGAAATGACGATAAAATTGCTTTTTTAAACTCGCAAAAACATAGAAAAACGCTGTTTTCAACTATTTAAACTGACAAATTCATGTTTCTTCTGTGCGAAACGGCGATTTATGAAAAATGACGATAAAATTGCTGTTTTAAACTTGCAAAAACATACAAAAACGCTATTTTTAACAACTCAAACTTATAAATTCATGTTTCTTTCGTGCGAAACGGCGATTTATGAGAAATGACGATAAAATTGCTGTTTTAAACTTGCAAAAACATAGAAAGACGCTGTTTTAAACTATTCAAACTGATAAATTCATGTTTCTTTCGTGCGTAACGGCGATTTATGAAAAATAACGATAAAATTGCTGTTTTAAACTTGCAAAAACATAGAAAAACGCTGTTTTGAACTATTCAAACTGATAAATTCATGTTTCTTTTGTGCGAAACGGCGATTTATGAGAAATGACAATAAAATTGCTGTTTTAAACTTGCAAAAACATAGAAAAACGCTGTTTTCAACTATTTAAACTGACAAATTCATGTTTATTTCGTGCGAAACGGCGATTTATGAGAAATGACGATAAAATTACTGTTTTAAACTTGCAAAAACAAGAAAACACTGTTTTCAACAATCTAAACTGGCGTATTTAAAATGCTGTTTTAAACTTGCAAAAACATAGAAAACGCTGTTTTGAACTATCCATACTGACAAATTCAGTTTTGTGGTTTCAGGTTCGAGGTTTGAGGTTTGGGGTTGAGGTTTGGGGTTTGAGGTTTGGGGTTTGGGGTTCGAGTTTTGGGGTTTGGGGTTGAGGTTTGGGGTTTGAGGTTGAAGGTTCGCTGTTTGAGGTTTGGGGTTGGGGTTCGGTGTTTGAGGTTTGGGGTTTGGGGTTCGAGGTTTGAGGTTTGGGGTTCGAGGTTTGAGGTTTGGGTTTGAGGTTTGGGGTTTGAGGTTTGGGGTTGAGGGTTCGAGTTTTGGGGTTTGGGGTTGAGGTTTGGTGTTGAGGTTTAGGGTTGAGGTTTGGGGTTTGAGGTTAGGGATTTGGGGTTCGAAGTTTGAGGTTTGGGGTTCGAGGTTTGAGGTTTAGGGTTGAGGGTTGGGGGTTTGAGTTTGGGGATTGAGGTTCGGGGTTTTAGGTTTGGTGTTTGTGGTGTTTGGATTGGGTGAAATGTTTCTTTCGTGCGAAACGGCGAATTATGAGATTCAAATTGCTGTTTTAATCTTGTAAAAACATAAAAAACGCTGTTTTCAACTATTCAAACTGATAAATTCATGTTTCTTTCGTAAGAAACGGCGATTTAAGAGAAATGGCGATAAAATTGCTGTTTTAAACTTGCAAAAACATAGAAAAACGCTGTTTTCAACTATTCAAACTGATAAATTCATGTTTCATTCATGCGAAACGGCGATTTATGAGAAATGACGATAAAATTGCTGTTTTAAACTTGCAAAAACATAGAAAAACGCTGTTTTCAACTATTCAAACTGATAAATTCATGTGTCTTTCGTGTGAAACGGCGATTTATAAAAAATGACGATAAAATTGCTGTTTTAAACTTGCAAAAACTTAGAAAAACGCTGTTTTGAACTATTCAAACTGATAAATTCATGTTTCTTTTGTGCGAAACGGCGATTTATGAGAAATGACAATAAAATTGCTGTTTTAAACTTGCAAAAACATAGAAAAACGCTATTTCAACTATTTAAACTGACAAATTCATGTTTCTTTCTTGCAAAACGGCGATTTATGAGAAATGACGATAAAATTGCTGTTTTAAACTTGCAAAAACATAGAAAAACGCTATTTTTAACAATTAAAACTGATAAATTAATGTTTCTTTTGTGCGAAACGGCGATTTATGAGAAATGACGATAAAATTGCTGTTTTAAACTTGCAAAAACATAGAAAAACGCTGTTTTCAACTGTTCAAACTGATAAATTCATGTTTCTTTCGTGCTAAACGGCGATTTATGAGAAATGACGATAAAATTGCTGTTTTAAACTTGCAAAAACATAGAAAAATGCTGTTTTCAACTATTCAAACTGATAAATTCATGTTTATTTCGTGCGAAACGGCGATTTATGAGAAATGACGATAAAATTACTGTTTTAAACTTGCAAAAACAAAAAAAACGCTGTTTTCAACTATTCAAACTGATAAATTCATGTTTCTTACGTTCGAAACGGTGGATTTTTGTGAAATCACGATAAAATTGCTGTTTTAAACTTGCAGAAACATAGAAAAACGCTGTTTTGAACTATTCAAACTGCCAAATTCATGTTTCTTTCGTGCGAAACGGCGATTTATGAGAAATGACGATACAATTGCTGTATTAAACTTGCAAAAACATAGAAAAAACGCTGTTTTGAACTATTCAAACTGACAAATTCATGTTTCTTTCGTGCGAAACGGCGATTTATGAGAAATGACAATAAAATTGCTGTTTTAAACTTGCAAAAACATAGAAAAACGCTGTTTTCAACTATTCAAACTGATAAATTCATGTTTCTTACGTTCGAAACGGTGGATTTTTGTGAAATCACGATAAAATTGCTGTTTTAAACTTGCAGAAACATAGAAAAACGCTGTTTTCAACTATTCAAACTGACAAATTCAGATTTCTTCCGTGCGAAACGGCGATTTATGAGAAATGACGATAAAATTGCTGTTTTAAACTTGCAAAAACATAGAAAAATGCTGTTTTCAACTGTTCAAACTGATAAATTCATGTTTCTTTCGTAAGAAACGGCGATTTAAGAGAAATGGCGATAAAATTGCTGTTTTAAACTTGCAAAAACATAGAAAAACGCTGTTTTCAACTATTCAAACTGATAAATTCATGTTTCTTTCATGCGAAACGACGATTTATGAGAAATGACGATAAAATTGCTGTTTTAAACTTGCAGAAACATAGAAAAACGCTGTTTTCAACTATTCAAACTGACAAATTCAGATTTCTTCCGTGCGAAACGGCGATTTATGAGAAATGACGATAAAATTGCTGTTTTAAACTTGCAAAAACATAGAAAAATGCTGTTTTCAACTGTTCAAACTGATAAATTCATGTTTCTTTCGTAAGAAACGGCGATTTAAGAGAAATGGCGATAAAATTGCTGTTTTAAACTTGCAAAAACATAGAAAAACGCTGTTTTCAACTATTCAAACTGATAAATTCATGTTTCTTTCATGCGAAACGACGATTTATGAGAAATGACGATAAAATAGCTGTTTTAAACTTGCAAAAACATAGAAAAACACTGTTTTCAAATATTCAAACTGATAAATTCATGTGTCTTTCGTGTAAAACGGCGATTTATGAGAAATGACGATAAAATTGCTGTTTTAAACTTGCAAAAACATAGAAAAAGCTATTTTTAACAACTCAACTGATAAATTAAGGTTTCTTTTGTGCCAAACGGCGATTTATGAGAAATGACGATAAAATTGCTATTTTAAACTTGCAAAAACATAGAAAAACGCTGTTTTCAACTGTTCAAACTGATAAATTCATGTTTCTTTCGTGCTAAACGGCGATTTATGAGAAATGACGATAAAATTGCTGTTTTAAACTTGCAAAAACATAGAAAAATGCTGTTTTCAACTATTCAAACTGATAAATTCATGTTTATTTCGTGCGAAACGGCGATTTATGAGAAATGACTATAAAATTACTGTTTTAAACTTGCAAAAACAAGAAAAACGCTGTTTTCAACTATTCAAACTGATAAATTCATGTTTCTTTAGTTCGAAACGGTGGATTTTTGTGAAATCACGATGAAACTGCTGTTTTAAACTAGCAAAACCAAGAAAACGCTGTTTTCACCAATCTAAACTGACGTATTTAAAATGCTGTTTTAAACTTGCAAAAACATAGAAAACGCTGTTTTGGACTATTCAAACTGACAAATTCATGTTTCTTTCGTGTGAAACGGCGATTTATGAGAAATGACGATAAAATTGCTGTTTTAAACTTGCAAAAACATAGAAAAACGCTGTTTTGAACTATTCATACTGCCAAATTCATGTTTCTTTCGTGCGAAACGGCGATTTATGAGAAATGACGATACAATTGCTGTATTAAACTTGCAAAAACATAGAAAAACGCTGTTTGGAACTATTCAAACTGACAAATTCATGTTTCTTTCGTGCGAAACGGCGATTTATGAGAAATGACAATAAAATTGCTCTTTTAAACTTGCAAAAACATAGAAAAACGCTGTTTTCAACTATTCAAACTGATAAATTCATGTTTCTTACGTTCGAAACGGTGGATTTTTGTGAAATCACGATAAAATTGCTGTTTTAAACTTGCAGAAACATATAAAAACGCTGTTTTCAACTATTCAAACTGACAAATTCAGATTTCTTCCGTGCGAAACGGCGATTTATGAGAAATGACGATAAAATTGCTGTTTTAAACTTGCAAAAACATAGAAAAATGCTGTTTTCAACTGTTCAAACTGATAAATTCATGTTTCTTTCGTAAGAAACGGCGATTTAAGAGAAATGGCGATAAAATTGCTGTTTTAAACTTGCAAAAACATAGAAAAACGCTGTTTTCAACTATTCAAACTGATAAATTCATGTTTCTTTCGTGCGAAACGGCGATTTATGAAAAATGACGATAAAATTGCTGTTTTAAACTTGCAAAAACATAGAAAAACGCTGTTTTTTACTATTCAAACTGACAAATTCATGATTCTTCCGTGCGGAACGGCGATTTATGAGAAATGACGATAAAATTGCTTTTTTAAACTTGCAAAAACATAGAAAAACGCTGATTTCAACTATTTAAACTGACAAATTCATGTTTCTTCTGTGCGAAACGGCGATTTATGAAAAATGACGATAAAATTGCTGTTTTAAACTTGCAAAAACATACAAAAACGCTATTTTTAACAACTCAAACTGATAAATTCATGTTTGTTTCGTGCGAAACGGCGATTTATGAGAAATGACGATAAAATTGCTGTTTTAAACTTGCAAAAACATAGAAAAACGCTGTTTTCAACTACTCAAACTGATAAATTCATGTTTCTTTCGTGCGAAACGGCGATTTATGAGAAATGACGATAAAATTGCTGTTTTAAACTTGCAAAAACATAGAAAAACGCTGTTTTCAACTGTTCAAACTGATAAATTCATGTTTCTTTCGTGCTAAACGGCGATTTATGAGAAATGACGATAAAATCGCTGTTTTAAACTTGCAAAAACATAGAAAAATTTTGTTTTCAACTATTCAAACTGATAAATTCATGTTTATTTCGTGCGAAACGGCGATTTATGAGAAATGACGATAAATATACTGTTTTAAACTTGCAAAAACAAGAAAAACGCTGATTTCAACTATTCAAACTGATAAATTCATGTTTCTTTCGTGCGAAACGGCGATTTATGAAAAATGACGATAAAATTGCTGTTTTAAACTTGCAAAAACATAGAAAAACGCTGTTTTTTACTATTCAAACTGACAAATTCATGATTCTTCCGTGCGGAACGGCGATTTATGAGAAATGACGATAAAATTGCTTTTTTAAACTTGCAAAAACATAGAAAAACGCTGATTTCAACTATTTAAACTGACAAATTCATGTTTCTTCTGTGCGAAACGGCGATTTATGAAAAATGACGATAAAATTGCTGTTTTAAACTTGCAAAAACATACAAAAACGCTATTTTTAACAACTCAAACTGATAAATTCATGTTTGTTTCGTGCGAAACGGCGATTTATGAGAAATGACGATAAAATTGCTGTTTTAAACTTGCAAAAACATAGAAAAACGCTGTTTTCAACTACTCAAACTGATAAATTCATGTTTCTTTCGTGCGAAACGGCGATTAATGAGAAATGACGATAAAATTGCTGTTTTAAACTTGCAAAAACATAGAAAAACGCTGTTTTCAACTGTTCAAACTGATAAATTCATGTTTCTTTCGTGCTAAACGGCGATTTATGAGAAATGACGATAAAATCGCTGTTTTAAACTTGCAAAAACATAGAAAAATTTTGTTTTCAACTATTCAAACTGATAAATTCATGTTTATTTCGTGCGAAACGGCGATTTATGAGAAATGACGATAAATATACTGTTTTAAACTTGCAAAAACAAGAAAAACGCTGATTTCAACTATTCAAACTGATAAATTCATGTTTCTTTAGTTCGAAACGGTGGATTTTTGTGAAATCACGATGAAACTGCTGTCTTAAACTAGCAAAACCAAGAAAACGCTGTTTTCAACAATCTAAACTGACGTATTTTAAATGCTGTTTTAAACTTGCATAAACATAGAAAACGCTGTTTTGAACTATTTAAACTGACAAATTCAGTTTTGTGGTTTGGGGTTCGAGGTTTGAGGTTTGGGGTTGAGGTTTGGGGTTTGAGGTTTGGGGTTTGGGGTTCGAGTTTTGGGGTTTGGGGTTAAGGTTTGGGGTTTGAGGGTTGGGGTTCGCGGTTTGAGGTTTGGGGTTGGGGTTCGGTGTTTGAGGTTTGGGGTTTGGGGTTTGAGGTTTGAGGTTTGGGGTTCGAGGTTTGAGGTTTAGGGTTGAGGTTTGGGGTTTGAGTTTTGGGGTTGGGGGTTCGAGTTTTAGGGTTTGGGATTGAGGTTTGGGGTTTAGGTTTGGGGTTGAGGTTTAGGCTTGAGGTTTGGGGTTGAGGTTTGGGGTTGAGGTTTGGGATTGAGGTTTGGGGTTGAGGTTTGGGGTTGAGGCTTGGGGTTGAGGTTTGGGGTTTAGGTTTGGGGTTGAGGTTTGGGGTTGAGGTTTGGGGTTGAGGTTTGGGGTTTGAGGTAAGGGATTTGGGGTTCGAAATTTGAGGTTTGGGGTTGGGGGTTCGAGTTTTGGGGTTTGGGGTTGAGGTTTGGGGTTGAGGTTTGGGGTTGAGGTTTGGGGTTTGAGGTTAGGGCATTGGGGTTCAAAGTCTGAGGTTTGGGATTCGAGGTTTGAGGTTTTGGGTTGTGGGTTGGGTTTTGAGTTTGGGGATTGGGGTTCGGGGTTTTAGGTTTGGTGTTTGTGGTGTTTGGATTGGGTGAAATGTTTCTTTCGTGCGAAACGGCGAATTATGAGATTCAAATTGCTGTTTTAAACTTGTAAAAACATAAAAAACGCTGTTTTCAACTAATCAAACTGATGAATTTCTTTTGTTGGAAACTGCGGATTTTTGTGAAATCACGATAAAACGCTGTTTTCAACTAGTCAAACTGATAAATTCATGTTTCTTTCGTGAGAAACGGCGATTTAAGAGAAATGACGATAAAATTGCTGTTTTAAACTTGCAAAAACATAGAAAAACTCTGTTTTCAACTATTCAAACAAATAAATTCATGTTTCTTTCCTTCGAAACGGTGGATTTTTGTGAAATCACGATAAAACTGCTGTTTTAAACTAGCAAAATATGCTGTTTTCAACAATCAAAACTGACGTATTTAAAATGCTGTTTTAAACTTGCAAAAACATAGAAAACGCTGGTTTGAACAAACCAAACTGACAAATTCATGTTTCTTTCGTGCGAAACGGCGATTTATGAGAATTGACCATAAAATTGCTGTATTAAACTTGCAAAAACATAGAAAAACGCTGTTTTGAACTATTCAAACTGACAAATTCATGTTTCTTTCGTGCGAAACGGCGATTTATGAGAAATGACGATAAAATTGCTGTTTTAAACTTGCAGAAACATAGAAAAACGCTGTTTTCAACTATTCAAACTAATAAATTCATGTTTCTTTCGTGCGAAACGGCGATTTATGAGAAATGTCGATAAAATTGCTGTTTTAAAATTGCAAAAACATAAAAAACGCTGTTTTCAACTATTCAAACTGATAAATTCATGTTTCTTTCGTGCGAAACGGCGATTTATGAGAAATGACGATAAAATTGCTGTTTTAAACTTGCAAAAACATAGAAAAACGCTGTTTTGAACTAATCAAACTGACAAATTAATGTTTCTTTCGTGCGAAACGGCGAATTATGAGAAATAACGATAAAATTGCTGTTTTAAACTTGCAAAAACATAGAAAAACGCTGCTTTCAACTATTCAAACTGACAAATTTATATTTCTTCCGTGCGAAACGGCGATTTATTAGAAATGACGATAAAATTGCTGTTTTAAACTTGCAAAAACATAGAATAACGCTATTTTCAACTACTCAAACTGATAAATTCATGTTTCTTTCGTGCGTAACGGCGATTTATGAAAAATAACGATAAAATTGCCGTTTTAAACTTGCAAAAACATAGAAAAATGCTGTTTTCAACTGTTCAAACTGATAAATTCTTGTTTTTTCGTGCGAAATGGCGATTTATGAGAAATGACGATAAAATTGCTGTTTTAAACTTGCAGAAACATAGAAAAACGCTGTTTTCAACTATTCAAACTGATAAATTCATGTTTCTTCTGTGCGAAACGGCGATTTATGAGAAATGACGATAAAATTGCTGTTTTAAACTTGCAAAAACATAGAAAAACGCTGTTTTCAACTATTCAAACTGACAAATTCATGTTTCTTTCGTGCGAAACGGCGATTTATGAGAAATGACAATAAAATTGCTGTTTTAAACTTGCAAAAACATACAAAAACGCTATTTTTAACAACTCAAACTGATAAATTCATGTTTGTTTCGTGCGAAACGGCGATTTATGAGAAATGACGATAAAATTGCTGTTTTAAACTTGCAAAAACATAGAAAAACGCTGTTTTCAACTACTCAAACTGATAAATTCATGTTTCTTTCGTGCGAAACGGCGGTTTATGAGAAATGACGATAAAATTGCTGTTTTAAACTTGCAAAAACATAGAAAAACGCTGTTTTCAACTGTTCAAACTGATAAATTCATGTTTCTTTCGTGCTAAACGGCGATTTATGAGAAATGACGATAAAATCGCTGTTTTAAACTTGCAAAAACATAGAAATATTTTGTTTTCAACTATTCAAACTGATAAATTCATGTTTATTTCGTGCGAAACGGCGATTTATGAGAAATGACGATAAATATACTGTTTTAAACTTGCAAAAACAAGAAAAACGCTGATTTCAACTATTCAAACTGATAAATTCATGTTTCTTTAGTTCGAAACGGTGGATTTTTGTGAAATCACGATGAAACTGCTGTCTTAAACTAGCAAAACCAAGAAAACGCTGTTTTCAACAATCTAAACTGACGTATTTTAAATGCTGTTTTAAACTTGCATAAACATAGAAAACGCTGTTTTGAACTATCCAAACTGACAAATTCAGTTTTGTGGTTTGGGGTTCGAGGTTTGAGGTTTGGGGTTGAGGTTTGGGGTTTGAGGTTTGGGGTTTGGGGTTCGAGTTTTGGGGTTTGGGGTTAAGGTTTGGGGTTTGAGGGTTGGGGTTCGCGGTTTGAGGTTTGGGGTTGGGGTTCGGTGTTTGAGGTTTGGGGTTTGGGGTTTGAGGTTTGAGGTTTGGGGTTCGAGGTTTGAGGTTTAGGGTTGAGGTTTGGGGTTTGAGTTTTGGGGTTGGGGGTTCGAGTTTTAGGGTTTGGGATTGAGGTTTGGGGTTTAGGTTTGGGGTTGAGGTTTAGGCTTGAGGTTTGGGGTTGAGGTTTGGGGTTGAGGTTTGGGATTGAGGTTTGGGGTTGAGGTTTGGGGTTGAGGTATGGGGTTTGAGGTAAGGGATTTGGGGTTCGAAATTTGAGGTTTGGGGTTGGGGGTTCGAGTTTTGGGGTTTGGGGTTGAGGTTTGGGGTTGAGGTTTGGGGTTGAGGTTTGGGGTTTGAGGTTAGGGCATTGGGGTTCAAAGTCTGAGGTTTGGGATTCGAGGTTTGAGGTTTTGGGTTGTGGGTTGGGTTTTGAGTTTGGGGATTGGGGTTCGGGGTTTTAGGTTTGGTGTTTGTGGTGTTTGGATTGGGTGAAATGTTTCTTTCGTGCGAAACGGCGAATTATGAGATTCAAATTGCTGTTTTAAACTTGTAAAAACATAAAAAACGCTGTTTTCAACTAATCAAACTGATGAATTTCTTTTGTTGGAAACTGCGGATTTTTGTGAAATCACGATAAAACGCTGTTTTCAACTAGTCAAACTGATAAATTCATGTTTCCTTCGTGAGAAACGGCGATTTAAGAGAAATGACAATAAAATTGCTGTTTTAAACTTGCAAAAACATAGAAAAACGCTGTTTTCAACTATTCAAACAAATAAATTCATGTTTCTTTCCTTCGAAACGGTGGATTTTTGTGAAATCACGATAAAACTGCTGTTTTAAACTAGCAAAATATGCTGTTTTCAACAATCAAAACTGACGTATTTAAAATGCTGTTTTAAACTTGCAAAAACATAGAAAACGCTGTTTTGAACAATCCAAACTAACAAATTCATGTTTCTTTCGTGCGAAACGGCAAATTATGAGAATTGACCATAAAATTGCTGTATTAAACTTGCAAAAACATAGAAAAACGCTGTTTTGAACTATTCAAACTGACAAATTCATGTTTCTTTCGTGCGAAACGGCGATTTATGAGAAATGACGATAAAATTGCTGTTTTAAACTTGCAGAAACATAGAAAAACGCTGTTTTCAACTATTCAAACTAATAAATTCATGTTTCTTTCGTGCGAAACGGCGATTTATGAGAAATGTCGATAAAATTGCTGTTTTAAAATTGCAAAAACATAAAAAACGCTGTTTTCAACTATTCAAACTGATAAATTCATGTTTCTTTCGTGCGAAACGGCGATTTATGAGAAATGACGATAAAATTGCTGTTTTAAACTTGCAAAAACATAGAAAAACGCTGTTTTGAACTATTCAAACTGACAAATTAATGTTTCTTTCGTGCGAAACGGCGAATTATGAGAAATAAAGTTAAAATTGCTGTTTTAATCTTGCAAAAACATAGAAAAACGCTGCTTTCAACTATTCAAACTGACAAATTTATATTTCTTCCGTGCGAAACGGCGATTTATTAGAAATGACGATAAAATTGCTGTTTTAAACTTGCAAAAACATAGAATAACGCTATTTTCAACTACTCAAACTGATAAATTCATGTTTCTTTCGTGCGTAACGGCGATTTATGAAAAATAACGATAAAATTGCCGTTTTAAACTTGCAAAAACATAGAAAAATGCTGTTTTCAACTGTTCAAACTGATAAATTCTTGTTTTTTCGTGCGAAATGGCGATTTATGAGAAATGACGATAAAATTGCTGTTTTAAACTTGCAAAAACATAGAAAAACGCTGTTTTCAACTATTCAAACTGATAAATTCATGTTTCTTTCGTGCGAAACGGCGATTTATGAGAAATGACGATAAAATTGCTGTTTTAAACTTGCAAAAACATAGAAAAACGCTGTTTTTTACTATTCAAACTGACAAATTCATGATTCTTCCGTGCGGAACGGCGATTTATGATAAATGACGATAAAATTGCTTTTTTAAACTCGCAAAAACATAGAAAAACGCTGATTTCAACTATTTAAACTGACAAATTCATGTTTCTTCTGTGCGAAACGGCGATTTATGAAAAATGACGATAAAATTGCTGTTTTAAACTTGCAAAAACATACAAAAACGCTATTTTTAACAACTCAAACTGATAAATTCATGTTTGTTTCGTGCGAAACGGCGATTTATGAGAAATGACGATAAAATTGCTGTTTTAAACTTGCAAAAACATAGAAAAACGCTGTTTTCAACTACTCAAACTGATAAATTCATGTTTCTTTCGTGCGAAACGGCGATTTATGAGAAATGACGATAAAATTGCTGTTTTAAACTTGCAAAAACATAGAAAAACGCTGTTTTCAACTGTTCAAACTGATAAATTCATGTTTCTTTCGTGCTAAACGGCGATTTATGAGAAATGACGATAAAATCGCTGTTTTAAACTTGCAAAAACATAGAAAAATTTTGTTTTCAACTATTCAAACTGATAAATTCATGTTTATTTCGTGCGAAACGGCGATTTATGAGAAATGACGATAAATATACTGTTTTAAACTTGCAAAAACAAGAAAAACGCTGATTTCAACTATTCAAACTGATAAATTCATGTTTCTTTAGTTCGAAACGGTGGATTTTTGTGAAATCACGATGAAACTGCTGTCTTAAACTAGCAAAACCAAGAAAACGCTGTTTTCAACAATCTAAACTGACGTATTTTAAATGCTGTTTTAAACTTGCATAAACATAGAAAACGCTGTTTTGAACTATCCAAACTGACAAATTCAGTTTTGTGGTTTGGGGTTCGAGGTTTGAGGTTTTGGGTTGTGGGTTGGGTTTTGAGTTTGGGGATTGGGGTTCGGGGTTTTAGGTTTGGTGTTTGTGGTGTTTGGATTGGGTGAAATGTTTCTTTCGTGCGAAACGGCGAATTATGAGATTCAAATTGCTGTTTTAAACTTGTAAAAACATAAAAAACGCTGTTTTCAACTAATCAAACTGATGAATTTCTTTTGTTGGAAACTGCGGATTTTTGTGAAATCACGATAAAACGCTGTTTTCAACTAGTCAAACTGATAAATTCATGTTTCCTTCGTGAGAAACGGCGATTTAAGAGAAATGACGATAAAATTGCTGTTTTAAACTTGCAAAAACATAGAAAAACGCTGTTTTCAACTATTCAAACAAATAAATTCATGTTTCTTTCCTTCGAAACGGTGGATTTTTGTGAAATCACGATAAAACTGCTGTTTTAAACTAGCAAAATATGCTGTTTTCAACAATCAAAACTGACGTATTTAAAATGCTGTTTTAAACTTGCAAAAACATAGAAAACGCTGTTTTGAACAATCCAAACTAACAAATTCATGTTTCTTTCGTGCGAAACGGCAAATTATGAGAATTGACCATAAAATTGCTGTATTAAACTTGCAAAAACATAGAAAAACGCTGTTTTGAACTATTCAAACTGACAAATTCATGTTTCTTTCGTGCGAAACGGCGATTTATGAGAAATGACGATAAAATTGCTGTTTTAAACTTGCAGAAACATAGAAAAACGCTGTTTTCAACTATTCAAACTAATAAATTCATGTTTCTTTCGTGCGAAACGGCGATTTATGAGAAATGTCGATAAAATTGCTGTTTTAAATTTGCAAAAACATAAAAAACGCTGTTTTCAACTATTCAAACTGATAAATTCATGTTTCTTTCGTGCGAAACGGCGATTTATGAGAAATGACGATAAAATTGCTGTTTTAAACTTGCAAAAACATAGAAAAACGCTGTTTTGAACTATTCAAACTGACAAATTAATGTTTCTTTCGTGCGAAACGGCGAATTATGAGAAATAAAGTTAAAATTGCTGTTTTAATCTTGCAAAAACATAGAAAAACGCTGCTTTCAACTATTCAAACTGACAAATTTATATTTCTTCCGTGCGAAACGGCGATTTATTAGAAATGACGATAAAATTGCTGTTTTAAACTTGCAAAAACATAGAATAACGCTATTTTCAACTACTCAAACTGATAAATTCATGTTTCTTTCGTGCGTAACGGCGATTTATGAAAAATAACGATAAAATTGCCGTTTTAAACTTGCAAAAACATAGAAAAATGCTGTTTTCAACTGTTCAAACTGATAAATTCTTGTTTTTTCGTGCGAAATGGCGATTTATGAGAAATGACGATAAAATTGCTGTTTTAAACTTGCAAAAACATAGAAAAACGCTGTTTTCAACTATTCAAACTGATAAATTCATGTTTCTTTCGTGCGAAACGGCGATTTATGAGAAATGACGATAAAATTGCTGTTTTAAACTTGCAAAAACATAGAAAAACGCTGTTTTTTACTATTCAAACTGACAAATTCATGATTCTTCCGTGCGGAACGGCGATTTATGATAAATGACGATAAAATTGCTTTTTTAAACTCGCAAAAACATAGAAAAACGCTGATTTCAACTATTTAAACTGACAAATTCATGTTTCTTCTGTGCGAAACGGCGATTTATGAAAAATGACGATAAAATTGCTGTTTTAAACTTGCAAAAACATACAAAAACGCTATTTTTAACAACTCAAACTGATAAATTCATGTTTGTTTCGTGCGAAACGGCGATTTATGAGAAATGACGATAAAATTGCTGTTTTAAACTTGCAAAAACATAGAAAAACGCTGTTTTCAACTACTCAAACTGATAAATTCATGTTTCTTTCGTGCGAAACGGCGATTTATGAGAAATGACGATAAAATTGCTGTTTTAAACTTGCAAAAACATAGAAAAACGCTGTTTTCAACTGTTCAAACTGATAAATTCATGTTTCTTTCGTGCTAAACGGCGATTTATGAGAAATGACGATAAAATCGCTGTTTTAAACTTGCAAAAACATAGAAAAATTTTGTTTTCAACTATTCAAACTGATAAATTCATGTTTATTTCGTGCGAAACGGCGATTTATGAGAAATGACGATAAATATACTGTTTTAAACTTGCAAAAACAAGAAAAACGCTGATTTCAACTATTCAAACTGATAAATTCATGTTTCTTTAGTTCGAAACGGTGGATTTTTGTGAAATCACGATGAAACTGCTGTCTTAAACTAGCAAAACCAAGAAAACGCTGTTTTCAACAATCTAAACTGACGTATTTTAAATGCTGTTTTAAACTTGCATAAACATAGAAAACGCTGTTTTGAACTATCCAAACTGACAAATTCAGTTTTGTGGTTTGGGGTTCGAGGTTTGAGGTTTTGGGTTGTGGGTTGGGTTTTGAGTTTGGGGATTGGGGTTCGGGGTTTTAGGTTTGGTGTTTGTGGTGTTTGGATTGGGTGAAATGTTTCTTTCGTGCGAAACGGCGAATTATGAGATTCAAATTGCTGTTTTAAACTTGTAAAAACATAAAAAACGCTGTTTTCAACTAATCAAACTGATGAATTTCTTTTGTTGGAAACTGCGGATTTTTGTGAAATCACGATAAAACGCTGTTTTCAACTAGTCAAACTGATAAATTCATGTTTCCTTCGTGAGAAACGGCGATTTAAGAGAAATGACGATAAAATTGCTGTTTTAAACTTGCAAAAACATAGAAAAACGCTGTTTTCAACTATTCAAACAAATAAATTCATGTTTCTTTCCTTCGAAACGGTGGATTTTTGTGAAATCACGATAAAACTGCTGTTTTAAACTAGCAAAATATGCTGTTTTCAACAATCAAAACTGACGTATTTAAAATGCTGTTTTAAACTTGCAAAAACATAGAAAACGCTGTTTTGAACAATCCAAACTGACAAATTCATGTTTCTTTCGTGCGAAACGGCGATTTATGAGAATTGACCATAAAATTGCTGTATTAAACTTGCAAAAACATAGAAAAACGCTGTTTTGAACTATTCAAACTGACAAATTCATGTTTCTTTCGTGCGAAACGGCGATTTATGAGAATTGACCATAAAATTGCTGTATTAAACTTGCAAAAACATAGAAAAACGCTGTTTTGAACTATTCAAACTGACAAATTCATGTTTCTTTCGTGCGAAACGGCGATTTATGAGAAATGACGATAAAATTGCTGTTTTAAACTTGCAGAAACATAGAAAAATGCTGTTTTCAACTGTTCAAACTGATAAATTCTTGTTTTTTCGTGCGAAATGGCGATTTATGAGAAATGACGATAAAATTGCTGTTTTAAACTTGCAGAAACATAGAAAAACGCTGTTTTCAACTATTCAAACTGATAAATTCATGTTTCTTCCGTGCGAAACGGCGATTTATGAGAAATGACGATAAAATTGCTGTTTTAAACTTGCAAAAACATAGAAAAACGCTGTTTTCAACTATTCAAACTGACAAATTCATGTTTCTTCCGTGCGAAACGGCGATTTATGAGAAATGACGATAAAATTGCTGTTTTAAACTTGCAAAAACATAGAAAAAAGCTATTTTTAACAACTCAAACTGATAAATTAATGTTTCATTTGTGCGAAACGGCGATTTATGAGAAATGACGATAAAATTGCTATTTTAAACTTGCAAAAACATAGAAAAACGCTGTTTTCAACTGTTCAAACTGATAAATTCATGTTTCTTTCGTGCTAAACGGCGATTTATGAGAAATGACGATAAAATTGCTGTTTTAAACTTGCAAAAACATAGAAAAATGCTGTTTTCAACTATTCAAACTGATAAATTCATGTTTATTTCGTGCGAAACGGCGATTTATGAGAAATGACGATAAAATTACTGTTTTAAACTTGCAAAAACAAGAAAAACGCTGTTTTCAACTATTCATACTGATAAATTCATGTTTCTTTAGTTCGAAACGGTGGATTTTTGTGAAATCACGATGAAACTGCTGTTTTAAACTAGCAAAACCAAGAAAACGCTGTTTTCAACAATCTAAACTGACGTATTTAAAATGCTGTTTTAAACTTGCAAAAACATAGAAAACGCTGTTTTGGACTATTCAAACTGACAAATTCATGTTTCTTTCGTGTGAAACGGCGATTTATGAGAAATGACGATAAAATTGCTGTTTTAAACTTGCAAAAACATAGAGAACCGCTGTTTTGAACTATTCAAACTGACAAATTCATGTTTCTTTCGTGCGAAACGGCGATTTATGAGAAATGACGATACAAATGCTGTATTAAACTTGCAAAAACATAGAAAAACGCTGTTTTGAACTATTCAAACTGACAAATACATGTTTCTTTCGTGCGAAACGGCGATTTATGAGAAATGACAATAAAATTGCTGTTTTAAACTTGCAAAAACATAGAAAAACGCTGTTTTCAACTATTCAAACTGATAAATTCATGTTTCTTACGTTCGAAACGGTGGATTTTTGTAAAACCACGATAAAATTGCTGTTTTAAACTTGCAGAAACATAGAAAAACGCTGTTTTCAACTATTCAAACTGACAAATTCAGATTTCTTCCGTGCGAAACGGCGATTTATGAGAAATGACGATAAAATTGCAGTTTTAAACTTGCAAAAACATAGAAAAATGCTGTTTTTAACTGTTCAAACTGATAAATTCATGTTTCTTTCGTGCGAAACGGCGATTTATGAAAAATGTCGATAAAATTGCTGTTTTAAACTTGCAAAAACATAAAAAACGCTGTATTCAACTACTCAAACTGATAAATTCATATTTCTTTCGTGCGAAACGGCGATTTATGAGAAATGACAATAAAATTGCTGTTTTAAACTTGCAAAAACATAGAAAAACGCTGTTTTCAACTATTCAAACTGATAAATTCATGTTTCTTTCGTGCGAAACGGCGATTTATGAGAAATGACGATAAAATTGCTGTTTTAAACTTGCAAATACATAGAAAAACGCTGTTTTTTACTATTCAAACTGACAAATTCATGATTCTTCCGTGCGGAACGGCGATTTATGAGAAATGACGATAAAATTGCTTTTTTAAACTCGCAAAAACATAGAAAAACGCTGATTTCAACTATTTAAACTGACAAATTCATGTTTCTTCTGTGCGAAACGGCGATTTATGAAAAATGACGATAAAATTGCTGTTTTAAACTTGCAAAAACATAGAAAAACACTGTTTTCAAATATTCAAACTGATAAATTCATGTGTCTTTCGTGTAAAACGGCGATTTATGAGAAATGACGATAAAATTGCTGTTTTAAACTTGCAAAAACATAGAAAAACGCTGTTTTCAACTACTCAAACTGATAAATTCATGTTTCTTTCGTGCGAAACGGCGATTTATGAGAAATGACGATAAAATTGCTGTTTTAAACTTGCAAAAACATAGAAAAACGCTGTTTTCAACTGTTCAAACTGTTAAATTCATGTTTCTTTCGTGCTAAACGGCGATTTATGAGAATTGACCATAAAATTGCTGTATTAAACTTGCAAAAACATAGAAAAACGCTGTTTTGAACTATTCAAACTGACAAATTCATGTTTCTTTCGTGCGAAACGGCGATTTATGAGAAATGACGATAAAATTGCTGTTTTAAACTTGCAGAAACATAGAAAAATGCTGTTTTCAACTGTTCAAACTGATAAATTCTTGTTTTTTCGTGCGAAATGGCGATTTATGAGAAATGACGATAAAATTGCTGTTTTAAACTTGCAGAAACATAGAAAAACGCTGTTTTCAACTATTCAAACTGATAAATTCATGTTTCTTCCGTGCGAAACGGCGATTTATGAGAAATGACGATAAAATTGCTGTTTTAAACTTGCAAAAACATAGAAAAACGCTGTTTTCAACTATTCAAACTGACAAATTCATGTTTCTTCCGTGCGAAACGGCGATTTATGAGAAATGACGATAAAATTGCTGTTTTAAACTTGCAAAAACATAGAAAAAAGCTATTTTTAACAACTCATACTGATAAATTAATGTTTCATTTGTGCGAAACGGCGATTTATGAGAAATGACGATAAAATTGCTATTTTAAACTTGCAAAAACATAGAAAAACGCTGTTTTCAACTGTTCAAACTGATAAATTCATGTTTCTTTCGTGCTAAACGGCGATTTATGAGAAATGACGATAAAATTGCTGTTTTAAACTTGCAAAAACATAGAAAAATGCTGTTTTCAACTATTCAAACTGATAAATTCTTGTTTATTTCGTGCGAAACGGCGATTTATGAGAAATGACGATAAAATTACTGTTTTAAACTTGCAAAAACAAGAAAAACGCTGTTTTCAACTATTCATACTGATAAATTCATGTTTCTTTAGTTCGAAACGGTGGATTTTTGTGAAATCACGATGAAACTGCTGTTTTAAACTAGCAAAACCAAGAAAACGCTGTTTTCAACAATCTAAACTGACGTATTTAAAATGCTGTTTTAAACTTGCAAAAACATAGAAAACGCTGTTTTGGACTATTCAAACTGACAAATTCATGTTTCTTTCGTGTGAAACGGCGATTTATGAGAAATGACGATAAAATTGCTGTTTTAAACTTGCAAAAACATAGAAAAACTCTTTTTTGAACTATTCAAACTGACAAATTCATGTTTCTTTCGTGCGAAACGGCGATTTATGAGAAATGACGATACAAATGCTGTATTAAACTTGCAAAAACATAGAAAAACGCTGTTTTGAACTATTCAAACTGACAAATACATGTTTCTTTCGTGCGAAACGGCGATTTATGAGAAATGACAATAAAATTGCTGTTTTAAACTTGCAAAAACATAGAAAAACGCTGTTTTCAACTATTCAAACTGACAAATTCAGATTTCTTCCGTGCGAAACGGCGATTTATGAGAAATGACGATAAAATTGCAGTTTTAAACTTGCAAAAACATAGAAAAATGCTGTTTTTAACTGTTCAAACTGATAAATTCATGTTTCTTTCGTGCGAAACGGCGATTTATGAAAAATGTCGATAAAATTGCTGTTTTAAACTTGCAAAAACATAAAAAACGCTGTATTCAACTACTCAAACTGATAAATTCATATTTCTTTCGTGCGAAACGGCGATTTATGAGAAATGACAATAAAATTGCTGTTTTAAACTTGCAAAAACATAGAAAAACGCTGTTTTCAACTATTCAAACTGATAAATTCATGTTTCTTTCGTGCGAAACGGCGATTTATGAGAAATGACGATAAAATTGCTGTTTTAAACTTGCAAAAACATAGAAAAACGCTGTTTTTTAATATTCAAACTGACAAATTCATGATCCTTCCGTGCGAAACGGCGATTTATGAGAAATGACGATAAAATTGCTTTTTTAAACTCGCAAAAACATAGAAAAACGCTGATTTCAACTATTTAAACTGACAAATTCATGTTTCTTCTGTGCGAAACGGCGATTTATGAAAAATGACGATAAAATTGCTGTTTTAAACTTGCAAAAACATACAAAAACGCTATTTTTAACAACTCAAACTGATAAATTCATGTTTCTTTCGTGCGAAACGGCGATTTATGAGAAATGACGATAAAATTGCTGTTTTAAACTTGCAAAAACATAGAAAGACGCTGTTTTCAACTGTTCAAACTGATAAATTCATGTTTCTTTCGTGCGAAACGGCGATTTATGAAAAATGACCATAAAATTGCTGTTTTAAACTTGCAAAAACATAGAAAAACGCTGTTTTCAACTATTCAAACTGATAAATTCATGTTTATTTTGTGCGAAACGGCGATTTATAAGAAATGACGATAAAATAGCTGTTTTAAACTTGCAAAAACAAGAAAACACTGTTTTCAACAATCTAAACTGGCGTATTTAAAATGCTGTTTTAAACTTGCAAAAACATAGAAAACGCTGTTTTGAACTATCCATACTGACAAATTCAGTTTTGTGGTTTCAGGTTCGAGGTTTGAGGTTTGGGGTTGAGGTTTGGGGTTTGAGGTTTGGGGTTTGGGGTTCGAGTTTTGGGGTTTGGGGTTGAGGTTTGGGGTTTGAGGTTGGGGGTTCGCTGTTTGAGGTTTGGGGTTGGGGTTCGGTGTTTGAGGTTTGGGGTTTGGGGTTCGAGGTTTGAGGTTTGGGGTTCGAGGTTTGAGGTTTGGGTTTGAGGTTTGGGGTTTGAGGTTTGGGGTTGAGGGTTCGAGTTTTGGGGTTTGGGGTTGAGGTTTGGTGTTGAGGTTTAGGGTTGAGGGTTGGGGGTTTGAATTTGGGGATTGAGGTTCGGGGTTTTAGGTTTGGTGTTTGTGGTGTTTGGATTGGGTGAAATGTTTCTTTCGTGCGAAACGGCGAATTATGAGATTCAAATTGCTGTTTTAATCTTGTAAAAACATAAAAAACGCTGTTTTCAATTATTCAAACTGATGAATTTCTTTTGTTGGAAACTGCGGATTTTTGTGAAATCACGATAAAACGCTGTTTTCAACTATTCAAACTGATACATTCATGTTTCTTTCGTAAGAAACGGCGATTTAAGAGAAATGGCGATAAAATAGCTGTTTTAAACTTGCAAAAACATAGAAAAACGCTGATTTCAACTATTCAAACTGATAAATTCATGTTTCTTTAGTTCGAAACGGTGGATTTTTGTGAAATCACGATGAAACTGCTGTCTTAAACTAGCAAAACCAAGAAAACGCTGTTTTCAACAATCTAAACTGACGTATTTTAAATGCTGTTTTAAACTTCCATAAACATAGAAAAAGCTGTTTTGAACTATCCAAACTGACAAATTCAGTTTTGTGGTTTGGGGTTCGAGGTATGAGGTTTGGGGTTGAGGTTTGGGGTTTGAGGTTTGGGGTTTGGAGTTCGAGTTTTGGGGTTTGGGGTTGAGGTTTGGGGTTTGAGGGTTGGGGTTCGCGGTTTGAGGTTTGGGGTTGGGGTTCGGTGTTTGAGGTTTGGGGTTTGGGGTTTGAGGTTTGAGGTTTGGGGTTCGAGGTTTGAGGTTTGGGGTTGAGGTTTGGGGTTTGAGTTTTGGGGTTGGGGGTTCGAGTTTTAGGGTTTGGGTTGAGGTTTGGGGTTGAGGTGTGGGGTTGAGGTTTGGGGTTGAGGTTTGGGGTTGAGGTTTGGGGTTGAGGTTTGGGATTGAGGTTTGGGGTTGAGGTTTGGGGTTGAGGTTTGGGGTTGAGGTTTGGGGTTTAGGTTTGGGGTTGAGGTTTGGGGTTGAAGTTTGGGGTTGAGGTATGGGGTTTGAGGTAAGGGATTTGGGGTTCGAAATTTGGGGTTTGGGGTTGGGGGTTCGAGTTTTGGGGTTTGGGGTTGAGGTTTGGGGTTGAGGTTTGGGGTTGAGGTTTGGGGTTGAGGTTTGGGGTTGAGGTTTGGGGTTTGAGGTTAGGGCATTGGGGTTCAAAGTCTGAGGTTTGGGATTCGAGGTTTGAGGTTTTGGGTTGTGGGTTGGGTTTTGAGTTTGGGGATTGGGGTTCGGGGTTTTAGGTTTGGTGTTTGTGGTGTTTGGATTGGGTGAAATGTTTCTTTCGTGCGAAACGGCAAATTATGAGATTCAAATTGCTGTTTTAAACTTGTAAAAACATAAAAAACGCTGTTTTCAACTAATCAAACTGATGAATTTCTTTTGTTGGAAACTGCGGATTTTTGTGAAATCACGATAAAACGCTGTTTTCAACTAGTCAAACTGATAAATTCATGTTTCTTTCGTGAGAAACGGCGATTTAAAAGAAATGACAATAAAATTGCTGTTTTAAACTTGCAAAAACATAGAAAAACGCTGTTTTCAACTATTCAAACAAATAAATTCATGTTTCTTTCCTTCGAAACGGTGGATTTTTGTGAAATCACGATAAAACTACTGTTTTAAACTAGCAAAATATGCTGTTTTCAACAATCAAAACTGACGTATTTAAAATGCTGTTTTAAACTTGCAAAAACATAGAAAACGCTGTTTTGAACAATCCAAACTGACAAATTCATGTTTCTTTCGTGCGAAACGGCGATTTATGAGAATTGACGATAAAATTGCTGTATTAAACTTGCAAAAACATAGAAAAACGCTGTTTTGAACTATTCAAACTGACAAATTCATGTTTCTTTCGTGCGAAACGGCGATTTATGAGAAATGACGATAAAATTGCTGTTTTAAACTTGCAGAAACATAGAAAAACGCTGTTTTCAACTATTCAAACTGATAAATTCATGTTTCTTTCGTGCGAAACGGCGATTTATGAGAAATGTCGATAAAATTGCTGTTTTAAAATTGCAAAAACATAAAAAAACGCTGTTTTCAACTATTCAAACTGATAAATTCTTGTTTCTTTCGTGCGAAACGGCGATTTATGAGAAATGACGATAAAATTGCTGTTTTAAACTTGCAAAAACATAGAAAAACGCTGTTTTGAACTATTCAAACTGACAAATTAATGTTTCTTTCGTGCGAAACGGCGAATTATGAGAAATGACGATAAAATTGCTGTTTTAAACTTGCAAAAACATAGAAAAACGCTGCTTTCAACTATTCAAACTGACAAATTTATATTTCTTCCGTGCGAAACGGCGATTTATTAGAAATGACGATAAAATTGCTGTTTTAAACTTGCAAAAACATAGAATAACGCTATTTTCAACTACTCAAACTGATAAATTCATGTTTCTTTCGTGCGTAACGGCGATTTATGAAAAATAACGATAAAATTGCCGTTTTAAACTTGCAGAAACATAGAAAAACGCTGTTTTCAACTGTTCAAACTGATAAATTCTTGTTTTTTCGTGCGAAATGGCGATTTATGAGAAATGACGATAAAATTGTTGTTTTAAACTTGCAGAAACATAGAAAAACGCTGTTTTCAACTATTCAAACTGATAAATTCATGTTTCTTCCGTGCGAAACGGCGATTTATGAGAAATGACGATAAAATTGCTGTTTTAAACTTGCAAAAACATAGAAAAACGCTGTTTTCAACTATTCAAACTGACAAATTCATGTTTCTTCCGTGCGAAACGGCGATTTATGAGAAATGACGATAAAATTTCTGTTTTAAACTTGCAAAAACATAGAAAAACGCTGTTTTCAAATATTCAAACTGATAAATTCATGTTTCTTACGTTCGAAACGGTGGATTTTTGTAAAACCACGATAAAATTGCTGTTTTAAACTGGCAGAAACATAGAAAAACGCTGTTTTCAACTATTCAAACTGACAAATTCAGATTTCTTCCGTGCGAAACGGCGATTTATGAGAAATGACGATAAAATTGCAGTTTTAAACTTGCAAAAACATAGAAAAATGCTGTTTTTAACTGTTCAAACTGATAAATTCATGTTTCTTTCGTGCGAAACGGCGATTTATGAAAAATGTCGATAAAATTGCTGTTTTAAACTTGCATAAACATAAAAAACGCTGTATTCAACTACTCAAACTGATAAATTTATATTTCTTTCGTGCGAAACGGCGATTTATGAGAAATGACAATAAAATTGCTGTTTTAAACTTGCAAAAACATAGAAAAACGCTGTTTTCAACTATTCAAACTGATAAATTCATGTTTCTTTCGTGCGAAACGGCGATTTATGAGAAATGACGATAAAATTGCTGTTTTAAACTTGCAAAAACATAGAAAAACGCTGTTTTTTACTATTCAAACTGACAAATTCATGATTCTTCCGTGCGAAACGGCGATTTATGAAAAATGACGATAAAATTGCTGTTTTAAACTTGCAAAAACATACAAAAACGCTATTTTTAACAACTCAAACTTATAAATTCATGTTTCTTTCGTGCGAAACTGCGATTTATGAGAAATGACGATAAAATTGCTGTTTTAAACTTGCAAAAACATAGAAAGACGCTGTTTTCAACTGTTCATACTGATAAATTCATGTTTCTTTCGTGCGAAACGGCGATTTATGAAAAATGACCATAAAATTGCTGTTTTAAACTTGCAAAAACATAGAAAAACGCTGTTTTCAACTATTCAAACTGATAAATTCATGTTTCTTTAGTTCGAAACGGTGGATTTTTGTGAAATCACCATGAAACTGCTGTTTAAAACTAGCAAAACCAAGAAAACGCTGTTTTCAACAATCTAAACTGACGTATTTAAAATGCTGTTTTAAACTTGCAAAAACATAGAAAACGCTGTTTTGGACTATTCAAACTGACAAATTCATGTTTCTTTCGTGTGAAACGGCGATTTATGAGAAATGACGATAAAATTGCTGTTTTAAACTTGCAAAAACATAGAAAAACGCTGTTTTGAACTATTCAAACTGCCAAATTCATGTTTCTTTCGTGCGAAACGGCGATTTATGAGAAATGACGATACAGTTGCTGTATTAAACTTGCAAAAACATAGAAAAACGCTGTTTTGAACTATTCAAACTGACAAATTCATGTTTCTTTCGTGCGAAACGGCGATTTATGAGAAATGACAATAAAATTGCTGTTTTAAACTTGCAAAAACATAGAAAAACACTGTTTTCAACTATTCAAACTGATAATTTCATGTTTCTTACGTTCGAAACGGTGGATTTTTGTGAAATCACGATAAAATTGCTGTTTTAAACTTGCAGAAACATAGAAAAACGCTGTTTTCAACTATTCAAACTGACAAATTCAGATTTCTTCCGTGCGAAACGGCGATTTATGAGAAATGACGATAAAATTGCTGTTTTAAACTTGCAAAAACATAGAAAAATGCTGTTTTCAACTGTTCAAACTGATAAATTCATGTTTCTTTTGTAAGAAACGGCGATTTAAGAGAAATGGCGATAAAATTGCTGTTTTAAACTTGCAAAAACATAGAAAAACGCTGTTTTCAACTATTCAAACTGATAAATTCATGTTTCTTTCATGCGAAACGGCGATTTATGAGAAATGACGATAAAATAGCTGTTTTAAACTTGCAAAAACATAGAAAAACACTGTTTTCAAATATTCAAACTGATAAATTCATGTGTCTTTCGTGTGAAACGGCGATTTATAAAAAATGACGATAAAATTGCTGTTTTAAACTTGCAAAAACTTAGAAAAACGCTGTTTTGAACTATTCAAACTGATAAATTCATGTTTCTTTTGTGCAAAACGGCGATTTATGAGAAATGACAATAAAATTGCTGTTTTAAACTTGCAAAAACATAGAAAAACGCTGTTTTTTAACTATTTAAACTGACAAATTCATGTTTCTTTCTTGCAAAACGGCGATTTATGAGAAATGACGATAAAATTGCTGTTTTAAACTTGCAAAAACATAGAAAAAAGCTATTTTTAACAACTCAAACTGATAAATTAATGTTTCTTTTGTGCGAAACGGCGATTTATGAGAAATGACGATAAAATTGCTATTTTAAACTTGCAAAAACATAGAAAAACGCTGTTTTCAACTGTTCAAACTGATAAATTCATGTTTCTTTCGTGCTAAACGGCGATTTATGAGAATTGACGATAAAATTGCTGTTTTAAACTTGCAAAAACATAAAAAATGCTGTTTTCAACTATTCAAACTGATAAATTCATGTTTATTTCGTGCGAAACGGCGATTTATGAGAAATGACGATAAAATTACTGTTTTAAACTTGCAAAAACAAGAAAAACGCTGTTTTCAACTATTCAAACTGATAAATTCATGTTTCTTTAGTTCGAAACGGTGGATTGTTTGTGGAATCACGATGAAACTGCTGTTTTTAAACTAGCAAAACCAAGAAAACGCTGTTTTCAACAATCTAAACTGACGTATTTAAAATGCTGTTTTAAACTTGCAAAAACATAGAAAACGCTGTTTTGGACTATTCAAACTGACAAATTCATATTTCTTTCGTGTGAAACGGCGATTTATGAGAAATGACGATAAAATTGCTGTTTTAAACTTGCAAAAACATAGAAAAACGCTGTTTTGAACTATTCAAACTGCCAAATTCATGTTTCTTTCGTGCGAAACGGCGATTTATGAAAAATGACGATACAGTTGCTGTATTAAACTTGCAAAAACATAGAAAAAACGCTGTTTTGAACTATTCGAACTGACAAATACATGTTTCTTTCGTGCGAAACGGCGATTTATGAGAAATGACAATAAAATTGCTGTTTTAAACTTGCAAAAACATAGAAAAACGCTGTTTTCAACTATTCAAACTGATAAATTCATGTTTCTTACGTTCGAAACGGTGGATTTTTGTAAAACCACGATAAAATTGCTGTTATAAACTTGCAGAAACATAGAAAAACGCTGTTTTCAACTATTCAAACTGACAAATTCAGATTTCTTCCGTGCGAAACGGCCGATTTATGAGAAATGACGATAAAATTGTAATTTTAAACTTGCAAAAACATAGAAAAATGCTGTTTTTAACTGTTCAAACTGACAAATTCATGATTCTTCCGTGCGAAACGGCGATTTATGAGAAATGACGATAAAATTGCTTTTTTAAACTCGCAAAAACATAGAAAAACGCTGTTTTCAACTATTTAAACTGACAAATTCATGTTTCTTCTGTGCGAAACGGCGATTTATGAAAAATGACGATAAAATTGCTGTTTTAAACTTGCAAAAACATACAAAAACGCTATTTTTAACAACTCAAACTTATAAATTCATGTTTCTTTCGTGCGAAACGGCGATTTATGAGAAATGACGATAAAATTGCTGTTTTAAACTTGCAAAAACATAGAAAGACGCTGTTTTAAACTATTCAAACTGATAAATTCATGTTTCTTTCGTGCGTAACGGCGATTTATGAAAAATAACGATAAAATTGCTGTTTTAAACTTGCAAAAACATAGAAAAACGCTGTTTTGAACTATTCAAACTGATAAATTCATGTTTCTTTTGTGCGAAACGGCGATTTATGAGAAATGACAATAAAATTGCTGTTTTAAACTTGCAAAAACATAGAAAAACGCTGTTTTCAACTATTTAAACTGACAAATTCATGTTTATTTCGTGCGAAACGGCGATTTATGAGAAATGACGATAAAATTACTGTTTTAAACTTGCAAAAACAAGAAAACACTGTTTTCAACAATCTAAACTGGCGTATTTAAAATGCTGTTTTAAACTTGCAAAAACATAGAAAACGCTGTTTTGAACTATCCATACTGACAAATTCAGTTTTGTGGTTTCAGGTTCGAGGTTTGAGGTTTGGGGTTGAGGTTTGGGGTTTGAGGTTTGGGGTTTGGGGTTCGAGTTTTGGGGTTTGGGGTTGAGGTTTGGGGTTTGAGGTTGAAGGTTCGCTGTTTGAGGTTTGGGGTTGGGGTTCGGTGTTTGAGGTTTGGGGTTTGGGGTTCGAGGTTTGAGGTTTGGGGTTCGAGGTTTGAGGTTTGGGTTTGAGGTTTGGGGTTTGAGGTTTGGGGTTGAGGGTTCGAGTTTTGGGGTTTGGGGTTGAGGTTTGGTGTTGAGGTTTAGGGTTGAGGTTTGGGGTTTGAGGTTAGGGATTTGGGGTTCGAAGTTTGAGGTTTGGGGTTCGAGGTTTGAGGTTTAGGGTTGAGGGTTGGGGGTTTGAGTTTGGGGATTGAGGTTCGGGGTTTTAGGTTTGGTGTTTGTGGTGTTTGGATTGGGTGAAATGTTTCTTTCGTGCGAAACGGCGAATTATGAGATTCAAATTGCTGTTTTAATCTTGTAAAAACATAAAAAACGCTGTTTTCAACTATTCAAACTGATAAATTCATGTTTCTTTCGTAAGAAACGGCGATTTAAGAGAAATGGCGATAAAATTGCTGTTTTAAACTTGCAAAAACATAGAAAAACGCTGTTTTCAACTATTCAAACTGATAAATTCATGTTTCATTCATGCGAAACGGCGATTTATGAGAAATGACGATAAAATTGCTGTTTTAAACTTGCAAAAACATAGAAAAACGCTGTTTTCAACTATTCAAACTGATAAATTCATGTGTCTTTCGTGTGAAACGGCGATTTATAAAAAATGACGATAAAATTGCTGTTTTAAACTTGCAAAAACTTAGAAAAACGCTGTTTTGAACTATTCAAACTGATAAATTCATGTTTCTTTTGTGCGAAACGGCGATTTATGAGAAATGACAATAAAATTGCTGTTTTAAACTTGCAAAAACATAGAAAAACGCTATTTCAACTATTTAAACTGACAAATTCATGTTTCTTTCTTGCAAAACGGCGATTTATGAGAAATGACGATAAAATTGCTGTTTTAAACTTGCAAAAACATAGAAAAACGCTATTTTTAACAATTAAAACTGATAAATTAATGTTTCTTTTGTGCGAAACGGCGATTTAT